>BQMZ01000155.1:0-85964 GCA_036984285.1 Chlamydomonas sp. KOR1 | reverse complement strand
TCAGGTCAGGTGAGCCGTGCTTAGGGTGTCCGCATGTCCATACCCCATGCATGAGGCTGCGTGTCCAGCCGGGCAGCATGCCTCAACTGCTAGGCCGTCAGCGGGCAGTGCACTACAGAGCAGCAGCGCGTTGTTGGCAGCACAACCATCCAAACCCGCACACCGAGAACCCATACCTGCCCAACCGCCTTCTCAGCACCCTGCAGCCCGAAACGCACCTGCCTCCGCCCCCGCCGCCCGCCGCCCCGCCTCTCCCGCGCCTCCCCCCCGCCGCCGCCGCTCCCCTCCCTCTCCCTCGCCGTGGCCCCAAGTCGTCCTCATCCATATCGTCGTCATCGATGTAGTCATCATCGTCGTCGTCAACGCCACCGCCCCGCGGGTCACCCTCGTCCGACAATTTGTCATCCTCCTCGTCGTACGCGTCGTCCGGCAGCTCGTCGTCCTCGTCGTACTCCTCCCCGCCCGACTCGGCGCCAAACTGCTTCTTCGCTTTGCGCGCCCGCCCAGCCCGGCCCGAAGCCTTACTACCACCGGAGGCTTTGGCCCCGGGGGCTTTGCTTGGCTTTGCTCCAGGCTTTGCTCCGTCAGCGGCGCGCTTTGTGGCAGGTGGCCCCGCCCCGCTTGGTGGCGGGGAGTGAGGCGGCGGCGACGGGGAGGCGGCGCCGGCGCCAGCGGGCCGCGGCAGCGGCGGCGCGGCGGCGGGAGCGGCGCCCGCTATGAGCGCCGCAGCACGCGCTCGCATCGCCGCCTGGCCGCGGGCAGCGGCGTTTGCGCCCGGAGGAACAGCGCCAGCTGTGGCAGCACCTGCAGCGGCCGGCCGCGTCGGGACCCCGGAGCCCCCTGGCGACCCTGCTGCCGCTGGTACTGCCGCTGGCGCTGCTGCTGCGCCGTTTGCTGTAGGTGGGGGCCCGTCCTCCTCCTCTTCGTCATCGTCCAGCAGGCGTGCCGCCTTGCGGCCCCTTGCCGCCTTGCGCGAGCGCAGCAGCCCCCCGCCATCCTCGTCGTCCTCTTCGCCGTCCTCCAGCCCGCCGGCCGCTGCTACAGCCCCCGCGACTGCTTCGGCCCCCGCGGATCTGCGGGAAGCTGCTGGAAGGTCCCCCAGGTCGTCGTCTGCCAGGTCTTCCAGGCCACCTGCGTTCTCTTCGTCATCGTCCTCTATGCGCTGGCGCTTCAGACGCCCTCCGCTGGCTGGCCCCGCCCCTGTCCCTCCAGCTATAGCGCCAGGGCCAGGTCGTTGTTGCGCGTGTGAGGTTGTTGCAACTGCCTTCTGCTGTGAGGGGTGAGGTCTTGGGAGTGCTGGTGGTTGCTGGGGCGGGACCGCGGGAGCTTGCGGGAGCTGTGTCGCTGGGGGCACGACTCCACTGGGCGACTGAGAGAGGCCGGCAGGGGCACCAGCGGCTGCTGCTGCAGCTCCTGCGGCTGACTTCGCGAGTTTCAAGCGGATCTTGTTGACAGGGAGCGGCCCCGCTTGAGATGCGCCCTGGAATGCTCCCTCCGCACCACCCTGTAGCGCTGATGCGCTGCCTGTCACTCCATGTGCATCACTTAGGCTTAGATCCGGTTGCGATGGTGGTCGCGGAACTGTGTTTCCGCCAATGCGAAGCTTTAAGCGAACACCAGGGCCTTTGTTTCCTCCTCCTGTCGAGAACTGACTGCCACCCTGTGATTCAGACATCCTGTCTTGTACGTGGATACTTCTAGTAAGTAGGTTTCCTGCGTGGGCTGGCCCAAGAAGGTAGCCTGGGCTCCACCATGGCCCTTTTTGGTTTCTTCAGATTACAGCAGGGGCCGGCACCGAGTAATTAATTAGCCTGGTTTCTATGCAGCTTGAAGCTCGGTATTGCGAGTCGCACAAATGCGCATCCATGCATGCCACGTTGCCTGCCACATCCATGCGTCATGCTGTGCCTTGTGCGTGCCTGGTTTCACAGGCTGCTGCCGCTCCACTTGCTAAAAGGCCTAACCGCGCAGTGTCGTATGAGGTCCCAATACGTTGGGTTCAGTGCTGTTTGAACGGCAGGCCCTGGGCTGCGGGTGGGCTGGTGGTTGCGCAGCAGGGGACAGCAGGGGAGCTCCCCTGATACTGGGGCTCCTGTCCGCATGCTGTAATCGGCCATGCACGCCTGAGAGTGTTATGTGATGCCGTCTTTGTCGATCAGCTTCTGTAACTCACTGCTGTCGCGGGCGATCTTATTGCTTCACAGTCTTCCTGCGTTGCTGCATTGCCCGGGCCTGAATGCAGTGACCTAAACTTGTACATGAAATAAAACAATGTAGTAATGTATATTGTCCTTTAGGGTGGCATGCGAGGAGTTAGGACTCCCAGCCCAGGACCAAAATGCCGCGTGGACCCGCGTAAATGTCGAATGCGGCAACATCACAGGTAAGCGGTCAGTCCCCCGTATAGTCAGTGTCATAACAAGCAAACACATCAGGCACAATATGCATTCTGTGGCTGCCACGCAGGGTGTTCCAGGCGCTGCCCTTTTAAACACAGACACGTAGACGCCAGATGCCTGCCCCCAGTTCAACCCATTTCCAACCACCAGCCCTGCATATGCCCACCATGTTCCAACGTATCATGCTCTGTGTCCTGCTTACTTTATAAGCCACGAGCGTCGCACTGCTGTGGCGCTGCTGCCCCCAGCCACGTAGACACAGTTGGCACACGCGCACGCTGTGGTACAAATGCCTGCAAGCAGCTCTGGCTAGCTTAGGCCATCGTTTACACACGTGCCCAATGCTCGCCAGCTGCTAGGTTTCTCGGAAAGGCGGCTGTCGCTGGCCCGCTGCATGCCGCCCTCACATAAGCAATGCCGCCACGGCGTGCGTGCATCGTACATTAATGCTGCAATACGGCATTCGGCTGTTTGTTCCCCTTGCCACGCGTATCCTATTTCAGATCTATCCCACGTTTTTTGACCCTGCAGGAGGTGGCCTCTCTCTACCGCTCCTGCGCGCACGCACTGGATGCCTCGAAGGCCCGCATCAAGGTTGGTGCAGGCTACACAGGCCGGCTTGGCTGCTGCCCCCACGCCGGATCGGGGTGCTCACGCCACCGTACAGACGCGGTTTGCTTACCAACTCCCGTAGCTTGAGCAGCGGGCAAACAGCCATGTCTGCACCAGAGCCCTACTACCTAACTCCTTGCCACTCCTGTGTTGCGCGCTGCATCCCGTATCCTGGCTGCTGCGATTGCTGACTAGGCTGGGGTCCTGATCGGCCATCGCCCCCAACCCCAAACGGCCCCCTCACGCCTCGCTGTCCCAAACCGCACTCCCCTACACCCACCGTCTCACTTGCGCCACGCACCAGCGCCCCAGCTGCGCCCGTCCACCCTGCCTCCCACACGGGCCTGTTTGCTGCCCTCCCTCCGCAGGTCGCCCTCAAGTCGTTTGTGGATGCCAACGACTCGCCCGCCTGCTCGCCCAACTACGGCTGCCCCGCCAATGACCCGCTGCCCGACTTCCTGGTCATGCTGCGGCAGGGGCCCGTGCTGCGGGACCCCATGTGGCTGCTGCTGCTGCTCAAGGTGAGGGAATGTCGATACGCTGAACATCCTGTCCCACAAGTGGACAAATAAAATTGCGTGATTGACGCCCTGTGTTACCCCACACACGTGGCCTGGCCGCTGGTTGCTTGTGGGCCCCCGCCAGGCGCTCAAGATCCTGTCGCGCAAGCAGCCCAACCGCCAGCGGTTCGGCCCCGAGGGCCTGCGGGCGGTGGTGGGCGCGCTGGCCAACCCGCTGAACAACCGCATAGCGGCGGAGGGAGCAAACGTGCTGCTCAACGTGTGCTATGAGGTGGGTTGCGGGCGTTGGCTGGGCGGGGAGCGGCAGACGCCCGGCTTGTCACCCACCACACCGTCACGACGTGCATATTTGCTGAACCTATCCACGCACTTCTTGCAGTCACTTCCCTCCCATGCTGTAGGTGGCCAACAGGTGGCCGACGTGCACGCGCTGCTGGACGCATGGGGGCTGCATACCTCGGTACCTAGCGCTGACCCCCTGCACTCCCACCACTTCGCAACCCCCCCCTACCTCTCGCCCCGCTCTGCACCCGGCCCCCAGGTGGCCAACGTGCATGCGCTGCTGGACACGCCCGGCGTGCAGCAGCTGCTGCTGTTCCTCACGGAGGAGGACGAGGAGCTGCAGGTGGGTGTGGGCGTGGGCTGTGGGGTTGTGGGGGTGTGCGTGGGGATGAGGAGGGGCGGGCAGGGGCCTTGCTCAAGTGCAGTATGTGCTGCGCTTGTCTACAAGCAGGGCGGCGGCGTGGGGGACGGGGTATTGGTAGAGGAGTGGGCAGGAGAGGAGGGAAGAAAGAAAGCAGTGCAGGTGGGCTGTGGCCAGGGATTGCGGCAAGGGTACGGAGAGTAGCGTGTGGGTCAGCCGCCGGGGTTGGGAAGCGGGCAGGGAGAGAAGGGAATGGAGGAAGAGCTGCAGGTGAACTGTCGCCAGAGATGGCGGCAAGGGCAGCGTGGCTTGTGGGTTAAACGCAGAGCAACGAAAAATTGGAAACGGAGGACTGGGCCTGTGCAGTAAGCTGTCGAGCGGATTCGCCTCATTTGAGAGTGATGCACAGTGCGTCCTTGTGCGCATACTGCTTCCTTGTACGTACAGAAACCATGCATCGTGTGGTCGCCTTTAACACGCACAGTGGTGCGTGTTAAAGGCGATGCCTTGCCCTGCAGAGCCAACACCGCAGGCGTCGTCCAACCCTCCCTAAGCCATGCATGGAGGACCGGCCTCCAACGTCACCACGAACCACTGCCTGCCCCACCCCCAGGCAAACGCCGTTGGCACCATCCACCTTTCCCTAAGCTATGCAGGCAGGTCCGACGTCCAACACCCTCCTCGCTCTTCTGCTCTTCGTCCCTAGGCCAACGCCGCTGGCGCTATCCAGAGCATCTGCTTCCAGGAGGCTGGGCGCCGCGCTGTGCACGAGCGCGGGGGTATCCCTGCGCTGCTGGTGCTGCTGGGCAGCAGCAACATGAAGGTGCGGGACACGTGTGCGTGCGTTTCAAATTGACATACCGGGCCCGACACCTATAACATGGAGCCTAGTGACGGGTCGGAGGTGCTGATTGGCTGCGGCAACATGAGGCATGTAGCAAGCTACTTGTGTGGAGTCATGTCATGAGCGTAAACTCGTTGTGAACATCTGGCCCTCGCCCGCGTGGCGCAGGTGGTCTCGCGTGCTGTGGGCGCCGTACACAACCTGTCATCAAACGCGGAGGCTATCAGGTGAGGGAGTGTAGAGAGATCCTGGTGGCCTTTCAGCATTGTTGCCGCAGGCGTAGGGCCGTCCATCAAGACTTCAAGAGCAAGGCCATCCGCAACGTCCTGGGTGCTTGCACCACCAGCGGCACGGCGAGATCCTGGCAGCGGGTGTCACAAGCATTGGGAGACTTGCACAATGATCAGTCTACATTGCACATATTAAGCCTGGACGCACTCACTCCCCTGCTACAGGGACATCCGGCAGCACGGCGGCCTGCCTCAGCTGGTGTCGCTGCTAGGCTGCCAGCAGGTGGCGGTGGCGGGCAGCGCGGCGGGGGCGCTGCAGAACGTGTCGCGGGAGGTGGCCAGCAGGCTCGTCATACGGTGGGCACCAAGGGAAGGGGGAGTAGCCGGGTGCAGCTTGCAAAGGTGGCCTGGAGACTCGTCATGAAGGGAATGGATTGCGGGGCATTCCACGCAGCATGCGAAGAGTGTGGCCGGCATACCGCATGCCGGGTGGTTACTGGCGGCGGGCTACTGCCGAGATTGGTGGACGCGTACCGAGGAGGTGTGTCATCGGCACAACCCAAATCTCTGGCCCGCGGGTGGTGGGCAGCCTCCGCTGCGCGCCATTGCTGCTGTCCTTGGTCGCACTCGTTTGATATGCCGACTGCAAAAGACGAACCTCCGGCTAACATCAAATCTCACATGGTTGCCCTCCCTCTGCAGGGAGCTGGACGCCGTTCCGCCCCTGGCCCGGCTGCTGTCTGCCTCAGACGTCCAGGCGCAGGTGGGTGGCTGTAAAGTACAGCCTTGGCACCATGCGTACACCTCGCGCTTCGACTCCTCGACGCGCATCTTCCTCCATCATCTACTCGTACCCTTTAGATGTGCGCCAGCGGTGCACAACTGCACATTGCATCATCCCCATCTCGATCTACATCTGGATGTCGGCATTCCTTGTAGATGCGTGCCCGCCACTTAGCTCCCGCCACTAACACCCTGGCCAGGGTGCGCCAGCGGCGCGTTGCTCGAAACCATCTGCGTGCCTCACGTCTTGACCGTAGCCTCACTTGCAAAGTGTACGCATGTGCAATTCTTCCCCCTGCTTATGAACCCCGGTCAGGTGTGCGCCAGCGGCGCGCTGCTCAACATCGTGGGCCCCGACCTGGACGCGCTGCCCCGCCAGCCGGGCGGCCCGGGCGCCCAGCGGCGGGGCCTGGGCCGCCTCATGGCGCTGGCCATGGCGGCCGCAGCCATCCACGACTGCGTGTTCGAGCGCCAGCCGGAGCTGTCCTAGCAAAGCTCAGTCGTAGGTTGGAGCAACATCTGTTAGAGACGGACTGTGCAGCTTCATGCGCGACGTGCACTTCTCGTGGGGTTACACGTGAAGTGCGAGGAGACGGCGGCGCGGCACTGAGGCATGCTCATGGCGCTAGCAATGGCGGCCGCAGCCATACACGACTGCGTGTTAGAGCGCCAGCCGGAGTGATCATGACTTTGTTCGCAGCAGCAGAGCCTGCAGCAGGCTTAGAGAGGGGTAGACGGTGTGTATGGATGAGGAGGGTGCGGTGGCTTGGTGGCAGGCGCATTGCTACGCTCATTGATCTGAGCGAGCACATGGATCTTTCATTCAACCTAGTGGGCAGACGTGGCGCCCTGGGGTGGATGAGGTAGTGCCGGCAATGGCAGCGGCCATACTCTTGACTGTGATGCTGCGCGGCAACGGGAGCTTTCGTAACCATTGCAATGATCATGCAGACTGGCATGGCAGGCGTAGGCCCCGGTACAGGCACTGGCCACGGCGCTTGGCCAAGTACACCGGAAGGAGTGCCCATGGGGAGTGCCCTATTCGGTGCTGTCGAAGGTGCAAGCCGGCTGATCTCCCTGGCTGCATGTGTATGTGTGTGCGCTACGTGTTGCTGTTGTGCCTCCCTATCGCCTGAGGTGCAGCGCATCTGCGTGATCGAGTGCTCCGCGGCGTGCCTGCTGTGCACGTCAGCCGGCACAACGTCGGGTCATAGTCGCCCCGTATTGATATAACCACGTTGTTTTTAAGCAGTCATAGAAGCTTTTCTTCCAGTAAGCAAAGGGGCCCTGTGACCCAGGGACTCGTGACCACCGTGTGACATGGCTGAAGATGCATTAGAACCCAGCACTGCTGGAGTCACCGACAACGCTTCGTGCCAGGAATTAGATGCGCTTAACGTCAACGCTGCGTCCGCGGATGACCTCCACTCTGTCGGAGGGCTCGCCAAACCCATGGCGAATAGGATTGTCGAGTTGCGGAGCGCGACAGGGCAGGTCCGTGCCAGGACAACCATTTCAACATGTACCGAGTCCCTGGCCCTTGCGCTCGGGGTGGTGCCAGCAACCTCGCAGTGCCTTTTCCGGCAAGCACTTGACTCTGCCCCGCCACCCTCCAGACTGGTATCAGCTGGTACCGGCTACTACTCTCAAATCCGGCCCGCCCTGACTTACCCTGTGTTCCTGATGCCGCACAGTTCCTGAGCTTCGACGACCTGCGTGAGCGCGTCAACGGTCTTGGCAAAGGCAAAGTGGAGAAGCTGCAGGAAGCTGGCTTCCACGTCCTTCCCACAGTGCGCGGCCTCCTGCAGTGCCTGGACGCCCTGACACAGGAGGCCCTCATCGACCGGGGCCTCACTTCAGAGGCCGCTGATGTGGTGCTCGCTGTACGGCAGGAGCGGAAGGGGCGGCCGTACCCCAGCGTGGACCGCGCACGGAGGCAGCTGAAGGCAGCCACATGGCACGAGGCGGTGGGGGTGCTGCTGGGGGGCGAGGACGCCTTGAGGGCTGGCTGCAGGCTGCCGGAGAGCTTAGAAGCAATGCGGCGGCGGAAACAGCAGGGTGACAGCGTTTCAAAGCAATCCAAGAAAGACGGGAGGGGCGCTAAGTCCACAAAGCCGGGGGAGGACCAAGCGCAGCAGCAGGGGCCGGGATCGGATGGGTCCACCCATGAGGCAGCGCAGCAGTGCGAGCAGCAGGGCCAGACTGAGCCAGGAGTTGCGGAAGAGGGGAGGCTGGAGCAGGGGCAAGGGGCAGAGTCGCGTCAGGGGAAAGAGCAGGTGCCGGAGCCCTCAGGGGATCAGGGGCAAGAGCAGGAGGACGGCCGGGGCCAGGGACAGGGGAACGGGAACGAGCAAGGGCAAGGCCGGGTGGGGGCACAGGAGCCGTTGAGCAAACAGCCCGCCGTGAAGCGGCACGAGGACGAGGTGATGCCCGCAAAGACACCATTGCGCAGCAGGACGGGCGCAAAGGCTGCGGGTGGGCCTGCCGGGGAGGAAGCAAAGACGGAGGAGCGGCCCACGCGGCGTCGGGGCGTGGGGCCGGCCGCAGGCTCGAAGGGCAAGGACAGCGGCCGAGGCCAGCAAGGCAGTGGAGATGAGGGGGAGCAGGAAGAGCCGCGCACGCAGCGGCGGCCGGCGGTGCCGAGGCGTGGTAGGGGAAAGGGCAGTAAGGCTGGCGGTCGTGGCAGCGGCAGCGATGATGAGGGGGGCAGCAGCTCGTGCGAAGGGGACGGCGTTGCGCGTCGGCTTTGGGAGGAGGCGCCGGCAGCAAAAGGAGGGAAAGGGAGGCAGCAACGGGCCGAGGAGGAGGCTGCAGCCGGTGGCAGCAAGCCGGCTGGGCCACAGGGTGGAGCGGCAGCGGCGGAGGCGGCAGCGCTGGGTGGCAAGAGCACGGGGAGGAAGGACGACGGAGGAGCTGCAGCCGGTGTAGTTGGCGGCGCGGCTGCAGGGGCTGGGGCAGCGGTTGGGTCGGCGGTGGACCCTGGCACGTCGAAGGAGGCTCGCATGTGGTGGCGGGGCGACGTGGATGGCAGGAGCCTGGAGGGGGCCCCCTTCCCTCCTGAGTTCAACGACGTGTAGGTGTGAGCTTGGACCGCGCGGCGACAGTCAGCGGCACATTACGTCATACCTCTGGGCATCTGGTTGTCGTCAACAGTGGCTGTTCATACATACCAGTATCAACTTCATACGCGACGAACCATTAGTCGTGTGCAGCTGTGCGCATGCCACGGAGGAAACTGCATGCACGCATGAGAGCACGCGGGCCACGTGCCATGACACACCCGGTATATGATATATACCAGTCTAATACCAAGTGTGATATAGAAACCCCTGTGTGAACCCCTCCGCAGGGAGGCCAGCGCTGGGGACAAGAGGTCCGGCAGGCGCGACGGCAAGGGCAGTAGTAAGCGCGCTGCGACAGCCTGGTGCTTCCTGTACGCCCACATCGACGAGGAGAGCGTGCCGGGGGAGGTGTGGTACAACGGCCAACAGATAACCCACGCGGAGGCCAAGGTACGGGCGTTTGGCGTGCGCGTTCCTCCTTACCAATGCACGCCATGTGAGTCTGGGTTTTGTCTTGCTGACTGTGTCCGTTTGCCGTTCGCTACTTACAGCCTAGGGGAGCGACACTGTTGAGCACGCAGGGCCCAACGTACCAAGTCGGCGGCATGCGGCTCCGACGCCACAGTAAGCGTAAAAGAGGCCCTCCACACGAATCGCGAACTGACCCTCCCTCGCATCAACGCTCGCGCAGGCCCTGCGTCAGCGGTGGAGCGCCGCCTACCCCGCCCTGCCCAGCGCCAACGAGCGGGGCAACGGCCGCGAGGGCCTGGCGCAGCGCTCCAAGACCAGCGGCGAGGAGCTGCGGCGGCACTGCTGGCAGCAGCTGGCGTACCTGGAGGAGGCGGACAGCGTGCCGGAGCTGTACCGCAGCTGGTTGAGGGTGGACCCGTACGGTACGGGGAGTAGCCTGGGCGCGGGGTCGTACGGCACCGCCCGTACGGCAGGTTTTGAGCAAGGCCGGTTCATGCTGGACGTGGTAACATGCAGTGTGCCGTTCAGCACGTTCATGCGCACCTACTGGCTACAATACGACTCCGCAGCATGCGCAGCTGCAGCAGGTGACAATGTATTGCGCGGATGTGTGCATGCCTCAGGTGAGGCGACCAGAGAATGCATACCCAAGTTGGTATGTCTGCCCTCCTGCAGGCAACGTGGTAAGCATTGACGCTGCCGCCAGCGGCTCGCTGTGCGGCTTCCAGGCGGACCACCTGTTCCCCTGGAGCAGGGGCGGCCTCACGGTGCCCGACAACCTGGGGGCGCTGCACTGGTGCGTGGGGCGCAGGGCGGGTGGAGCAGGGCTTGCGGGCTGGTTGTGTATGAGGGCGCTGGCCTGCAACTGGGCATCAAAGGGCGTCAGACAGCGGTGTAGCCTTCGGCGACTGTGCGACCGGTTGTGAGCAACCACCACGTGCATACTTTTGGTCGATTGGGCGGGTTACGTTTCCAGTTTCAGGACCCTTTGCATCGAGCTGCACCCGTTTTCCTCGGCACGCATGCGTGCCGCGGATGCGCAGGAAGGCCAAGACCCCTGAGTACGCTCTGAATACCGGTACCTTGGACACGCGGGGATGGCCAACATGCTCCAGTATGCTGTGATTCAACTCACAACGCACACGAACGCCAACAGCCTTGGGCACGCTGTGCCATCCTCACACGCGCAGGAAGGCCAACATCCTCAAGAGCGACGCGCTGCTGCACGCCAACGAGCGGGACGGCAGCGGGGTGCCCCTCACGCGGAGGCTGTTCGTGGGGCTGTCGGTCGAGCAGCTGGCCGGACTGTACAGGTGGGGGGAAAGAAATTACTATATCGATCGGTAATGAAGCTGCACTTTTCGCAGTACAGAAGTTGGACCCACTGCAGCGCCGTTGCAGTTGAGGGGGGCGGAATTGGTGAAGACATCAGTCATTCAGGGACTTGAAGTACGGTATGCTGTAGAGGTGCCTTGGGCACGTGCCGTAACCAGATCCCAGCTTTTCAACTTTCCGTGTGAGGTGCGGTAGGGGCATTCATTGCAGTGGTCCTCACATGGGCTCAGGCAGTTAGGAACCGTACGATGCACCGCCACCGTGACCCGCCGCAACATTCAGCAGCAGGGTGCCAGCACCGCCGGTGCGCACGCCTCACAAGTGCTGTTCCCGTATCTTACGGCGCCAGGCCGCTAGCCTTGGCACGTGCCGTCCCCTGGCACTGTCGTCGCTGCAGTGGACGCTGAACGGCAACGCAGACGCTCTGGCAGCACAGCTTTCCCTGTATGTGGCACGGTACACTTGGTACCCACCATGGCTTTCCGCATGTCCTGTCCTTCCTAACTTACCATTGCTTGCCTCTTGGCATCCCCAACTGCTGGACACGCCGCAGCATCAGGCAGCAGGCTCCCAGCATCGCAGACCGCCGCAAGTTCGACCGGCTGCTTCGGCAGCTGCTGTGCGAGCCGTACTCCCTGCCGTCCAAAGCCAACGGCCAACCGTTCCTCCGTACGCTGGAGCCCGGCTGGCCCACGTACGACTTCCTGCACGGGTCGTACGTGGCGGGCATGCAGGACCTGTGGGGGCGGCTGCGGCCGGCGGGCAAGGGCGGAGATGGCGAGGGGGATGAAGGGGGCGACAGCGATGGCGAACAATGAGCAGGGGAGCGAGGGTGAGGGCGGATACGAGGGCGCGCGTTATGAGGAGAGCCCTGGGGCGGTTTGTGTGCGTGAGGCGTGAGGCGAGGGGAGGTGACCCTGGTGGGTTAACTCGCAGGGGGTCGTTGTGATCGGGGTGTCCCGGTGTGCTGCAGCGGGCGAGCAGGATGCTGGAGTGGCGTTGGCATCAGGAGCATGCGGGCGGACGTGTGTGGCCCAGGCGGCTAGCGGGGGCGTGCACCACCACTTGGTGGCATTCCATACGATAACCTTCTCATTCTTCAACGTTTTTTTATCGTCCGAGTGTGATTGTGCTGCACATGTGGCATAATGGGCCAAGCACTCCAACAAGTGGCATGTATGCGTACGGCGCTGCCCTTATGCGTTTTTGTATACTATTGGTATTGATCACATTCTCTGCTCGTACCGTTTTGGTTGTGCTCTTTGCACCGTTGGTACCCTCTGCTTACCAGCCTCTCACCTGTGTCACGTACTCGGCCGTGGTTGACCGCCTCTCTTGAATGCGGTTCAAGGATCAAAATCACTGATCTCTGCGTCTCACGTTTCCTTTAAAATTATCGGTACGGCACCATGCACAAGTCTGCACAAGTCCTGCATGTCTTACAATACGGTAATTGGCCAGCATCCATGGTGGATGGTGCGCAAGCGGCCTGCATAGCGCATGGACTGGTTGTGTACTGTTGTGTGCCATCTGGTGTCATCTTGCTGGTCGCTGTCTTCCTTGAGGCTGTGTTAGTTGGCCAGGGCGAATCGTCATGGCCCTGGACAGTCGACAGGACGGTCGACAGTTCCTGTACCAGTGGTGCAGTGCTGCTTCACACCTGCACGTACAGACTAATGGTGAGTATTGCTCGTATCTGTCGGCTTGCACTACTTAAACATCCCAAACTGGTGTAGGCCGCTTGTTGCCCTTCATAGAAAGGTGTACGCTAGATGACCTAATCCGCTGATGCGTAGCACGCTAGACGACACGGTTTTGTTAAGAAGTTGGGACAGTACGGTAAGCATCGTTCTGCCACACCACCATAACTGTAACAAGATTACGCCTCACTTCCGCACGTGAGCCCCAGCGAGTCATCTGGGCGTCCTGGACCCCTGGTTGCCACCGGAACATCTGCAAACGTGCAAACCAGAAATCGCCTGCATCAGGTACCGGCGGCGCCGTACACATGTGGGACATGCAGACGTCTTCGCCACAGCCCACAGGGCATCAGTTGTTGATGCCTACCGGTACACCATCGCCGTGTGCAGACACACAGCGCAGCCCCTAACGCTACAGGTGCACCATACTTACGAACAGTTACGAGCAACGAACAATGTCCTCTTGAGCAATTAGCTCGAACGTGGGGCACTACCGTAATGGTTATACACCCCACAGCAGCACCTCCCTCCATCCGCCTATAGCCTCGATACGGGCCAAGGTTCCGCTAAGCACCCGTCCCCCTTAGCTGCACAGCCAGGCAGACTGCGGCCTGCGTCCAACCCACCGCCACAGCCGCCTCGGCACCCGCCCGCTTTGCCACTGCTGCTGCCACTGCCCCCGCCTGCACCACCGCCCCCACCGCTGCCCCTGCTGCCGCTGCCGCTGGCGCCAGGACCTCCCGGCATGCTCGCCTTGCCGCTGCCGCCGCTGCTGCCGCTGTCTCCGACATTTCCTCCGCTGCTGCTGCTGCTCCCGCTGCACGCCCCGCTGCCTCCGCCAGGGCTGCCTCCAGCTCCCCCCAGCACACGCGGCACGATGGTCCACACCAGGCTGGGCTCGTGGGGCAGCAGCGCCAGCATCCTGGGTGGGTTGACAGGATAGGACGAGGGCAGGGGCAATGTTCCAATGTAGACTCGCAGTGCTCCGGTACCCTACCGGTAGTAAAGAGCCGTGGTGGTGGCTGGTGGGGAAGTCCTCCTCCGCCACTTCTATCCGCCTTCCGCCCCCACCTGCGCTGCACCAGCAGCCCTCCCTTCCCTTGCCCTCACCCGCCTCCCCACCTGCACCGCACCAGCAGCTCGTACCCCGACTCCAGCAGCCGCTGCAGCTGCTCCTGCGTGTGGATCGTGTGGACCTGTGGTGAGAGTGCGGTGTGGGATGTGGGCGTAATATGCCCGAAGTAATAAGTGGTAGCAAGTGATATAACATAGCATTGAAGCAGCAAGGCGAGGCAGGCGGAGATGGGCAGATGGGGACGGTGTGAAGCTGTGTGCGGCAGAGGTTGTGCAACACAGACTACCCGTGTAAGCAGGCATGGTATGTTGCATGCTCAATCAGGTGCATGCAGTCAGGTCAGGTGTGCACGAGTTTAGCGTTGAGTCGGGTGTGAAGGCCAGGAAGGCCTACGCTGAGTCGAAGGTGCTGAACAGGTCCTGAACAATGCAGATCCGTGCTACAACACCTACAGACACACTCGTGACATGTTCCAGCAACTGCCTTGTCGCTGCCCGACCACGAACCCGACCACTCGGCCACCTACCTCCAGCTTCCGCTCCCACTTGCCGTCGGGTCCCCGGTAGGTGCGCCGCGTGTGACCCACGTACGTCTGCTGACCTTGGCCCCGCCCTCCCCCTCCCCCTCCCCCTCTCCCGCCGTCTCCACCGCCACCGCCAACGTCACTGCCAGCCCTGCCCACGACGTTGCAGCCGCCCTGCTGCTCTCGCAGCGGCGCCCACAGCGTGTGCTCGGGGCAGATGTACGACCGCTCCCTGCTGCCGTACACGCTGGTGGTCAGGTTGATGCCGTGCGGCGTGACGCCCAGGCCGGACAGCCCCGCCAGGCGCAGGGGGGCGGTGCGGCCCAGCCCCTCGCGGCGCCGCTGGACGGCGTACAGGGCCTGGGTGAAGGGGCAGTTGGTAAGGGTGACTGAGTGCCATAACCAATGAATGTACCGGTATGAATTCTGCTGGAAAAGTCAAGTCAGAGGCGTGACGGCACGTGGGCTAAACAGCTAGAAGGACGTTGTACGGCTCGCCAGGACATGCATGTGAATCGCCGGGGTTTCAACCTTGGCCAGGCAGTATGGACGCCTCTGGCACTGGTGGTGGGCACCGTCCTCCCAGCTAATATAGCAGGCGGGCGTGTAAGGCCATTTCCTGCCAGGTGCCCGCCCCCTCTGCCCTCCCTGCACACTGCTCTGGCGTGCACCAACTGGGCCATAGCATGTAGCGCCAGCGGCACAGACGTGTACCTTCCGCATCAGGCAAACGGAGGAATTCTTGGCCCGTGCAGCAGTACTGTCCGCACACCCACCTCAGCCATGCCGTACAGTGCCACGACGCCAAACTGCGGCAGGCCCGCGGGGTACTCCGGCCGCCGGTCCATCTGCGAGATGTGCAGCGCCAGCTCGTCGCCCGTACGGATGTCGTACAGGCGGCCTGCAGTACACTCGCCCTCGCGGGCGTGGCCGTTGACCAGCTGGCTCCAGGCGGCGGGCTTGAGGGGTATGAGGATGGTGACGCCGAGGGACTCCCCGGAGGCAGTCTCAATGGCAAAGGCGGACTCGGGCACCTTCGTGACGGTACAGGGAGGTGTAGGTGCGTATTTACACTCGTGCGTAGCGTAATTGGGGGTGTTGCTTCAAGACAGCGTCGGGTTGAGAATACTAGCATCTGGACCGACGGGGCCACACCCTTTTGCCACACCTTCGGCCAACTACCACATACCGCTCACCGCTGCAGCCCATTCGCGCATCAAGTCTGCTGTCGGAGGCGCCAAAGGAGTGTTATACAGCTCCAGATCCCTCTCCAGAACGCCGTCAAACTCTTGCGGCCTCAAGGGCCGAAACCGGACAGAGGCACGCCATGGCGGTTGAGAGGGCGTCCCTGTGGCGCGCGACACCCTAGGTTCATCACAGGACTTGCCAAACGTCTGCATATTAGCTTGAATTTCGGGTTGCTGCTATGGGAATGTTGGAGCCATGAGTCTGGCGTAGGTAACGACTGCCGTTTGCCACTAGGGCTGACAACTCAACCATTTTGGGCGCAGACATCACTAATCTTTGAATATATTGATATTGTATCAACTCGGAGAACGACAGCCAGGTGCCTAGCCCCGCGCTCCATTTTGGTTTCGATCCGCACCACCTTACTTGCGACAGCTCTCACCGACACTTGCGACTTCTGCACCATCTATCATATAAGCAGTTCTCGTATCGCGTGCTGTATTGAATTTGGGAAAGTGGTTGTTGCCCTTACTCCGTTGCGGCAACGTCGCAGCGACAACAAAGGAATGCTGTAGCCAGCCCTGCACGTTGCATTCTACCGTTTGGCGAACCCATCCTTTTTAGTATCTGAGGTTCTCCAGCATGGCTGGTGACGGTGTGCAGGCTGCGGAGCCAGCATGGCCCGGCGTGCTGCGCTCCAAGGAGCTGCAGGATAAGGTCAGCACAGTAGCGTATGCTTCTATGCATGCATATTGCCAGAATAGACACAGCGGCACCAGGAATGCAGTAATGGCCACCATGGCGCGAAAAACGCTGCAGATCAAGACGGCGAAGGTCTTGTGCGTCGGAGCTGGAGGGATTGGATGTGAACTGCTAAAGACACTGGTCTGCAGCGGGTTCCGTAACATTGAGGTGGTAAGTGGGGCAAGGGGCTCGGCCGCTCAGGGGGTCCTGCCCTGCTTCAGGTCTCAGCCGTGGTGCCAGCAGCCGCACGTTGCTCGTTGCCTGAGCCTCCTTTTCACGCTTACTACCGGCAGCACGTGCCGTATGCACGGGGATTGCCAGCCTATCAAGCTGCCTCCAGCGCAAGCATGACGTGTCTGTGGCTGACGGGCTCTTGACCGTCGCCGTGCATATGGCTCACTGCCTGGCGCAGATTGACCTGGACACCATCGAAACGTCAAACCTCAACCGCCAGTTCCTGTTCCGGAAACACCATGTGGGGCAGAGCAAGGCCAACACGGCGGCAACGGTCGTGCAGGTGCGCCGTCTTGGCGAACGGGGTTGCATGTGGGTTGAGGTGCACCCCGTCAGGCTGTGACCAAGTAGATGTGCTGCTCGGGGATTCAATAGGGGTTCGCAAGGGGGGTTTCTCGTGCTCTGCGGCCGTTGCGCTGCGATGTCCAGCGCAGAAGGCCACCAGCCGTGCATCGCACGATACCGCACGCCTCGGCTCCAAGAAGCACCACACAGACACGTAACAAGGTGCACCATGGTCATGAACAGGGCACTGGGATCGCAGCCCTTCGGCACAGCCACTGCTGTCACCGCATTCACCTCTGCCCCTTGTCACATTCCCCTATCATACCCTCTCGCCCCCTTCTCGGCCCCCAGGGCGTTTGCCCCTCCGCCCGCATCACGTCCCACCACGCCAACGTCAAGGAGGGGCGCTTCGACGTGGATTTCTTCCGCTCCTTTGACGTGGTGCTCAACGGGCTGGACAACCTGGAGGTGGGTCGTTTATCGCCCGGGGGTTGTTAAAGTGGAGTCCTTTGGGAAAGCGCGAGCTGCGGCGTTGTGCTCAACGGCCTCGGGAACCTGGAGGTGGGTGGGGTCGGGCCGCTACTCGGGGTGGGGTGTGTTGGGGTGGGGTGGGGTGGAGCGGGCTCTGGAGATACGTGGCAGCGCCATACTGGGGGAGCATGGCGTGCGTGATGAGCAAGGCAAATCAAGGTGGGGAAACAGCGCGCGGAGCTTACAACTTTCAGGGAATACGATATGTTGTGGGGCAGGGCGAGGGCGACGAGCTGGGCGTGATGGCGGAGCGCTGCTGCTGACTGACGAGCGCCAGCACTGAAGTCCTAGGCGGGGGTGCGGATAACAATGTGGGCTGTCGGGCAAGGCCGAGCCTTGGTAAGGAGCAGCTTGTGCAGCTGAATCCCACACCGGAGGCTGAACCACGGCAAGGGCAAGCATGCATTCTGTATGTCATGTAAACTATCCGCCCGCTGTCATGGAATTGGGGCTCTATTCACTGTCCCTTGCGTGGCCACCGGAGTGCAAAACCCCCTTCCCTTTTGCGCCCACAGGCCCGGCGGCACGTGAACCGGCTGTGCCTGGCTGCGGACCGGCCCCTGGTGGAGAGCGGCACAGCGGGGTACCTGGGCCAGGTGAGGGGCGTTGGTTTCAGGGGTGGAATAGACGAAAACACCCTGGTTCGCTCTGTTGTCTTGGCCTCATCCCGTCAGTCTTCTGCCGTGCCGGCCACACACACACGCCGTGGCCCACACGCTTGAACGCTTGCCTTCACCCCCCGCAGGTTACGGTGCACCTCAAAGGCCGCACCGAGTGCTTCGAGTGCCAGCCCAAGCCCACGCCCAAGACCTTCCCCATCTGCACGCTGCGCAACACGCCCGACCGGCCCATCCACACCATCGTGTGGGCAAAGGACCTGCTGTTCAACCGCCTGTTCGGGCGGCCGGATGCGGTCACAGGTGCGCGGTGGGCGAATCTGGAAGGTCTGCGCATGAGGTTGGGGCGCTGGTTGGGGCCTGTTTCCGAGAAGGCCGGACAGCGTCTCACTGGGGTGGTGGGGTACGGACGTAATAGGGGTTTGGCTTGGCTGCTGCATACTCCGTGCTGCTTAGCATAGGATCAGGGCCAGGGCCAGGGTCAGGGTCAGGGTGTGGGTCAGGGCCGGAGGCACCGGACGTACTGCCCTCCCGGTACCGTCCGCCAACAACTACTCTGTAACTCGTTACCCCCACAACCATGCCAGTGCGGAGTACAGGTACACACTCCTTGCCCGTCACACCCGCCACGTGTCCTATCTTCCCCGCCCTGCACTCCACAGACCTGGACGAGCAGGCCCAGCGGGAGGAGGGCCAGGAGCAGCTCAAACAGCAGGAGGGAGCCACGGGAGGGGATGGGGAGGGGGCTGCCGCCGCCGCCTCCACGGTGGTCGCTGAGGACCCGTCCGCCTTCCTGCGGCGGGAGGGCGAGGACGCGCTGTCTTACGCGTGCCGTATCTTCAGGCGGGTGTACGAGGAGGACATCGAGCGGTTGCGGGGAGTCAAGGTGCGGGCGGGTTGCGAAGTCTGTCGGCGCGGCTTATCTCCGGAGGAAAAGTACATGGGTGGTGTAAGCCCGAGTCGTTAGTTGCGAATGTGTGCGCAAGGGCGACCCAACGCAACATTGTCGCCGAAGCGGACGTGACGAGAACTGCAAGACAAGGCTGCACCAAAAGCATGCACGCACATTCCACAGACATGACTGCCTGCTCTCCTTATGCACTGCACCCCTTTGCCAGCCCTGCCGCCGGCCTGCATCATGCGCCAGCCTGCACAGGCATGTGCGAGCATGTACGACGAAGCGTCCATGCGTGCACCAAGACCCCTGCCGTTTTCACCTCTCTGTCTGCCCACAGACGCTGTGGGGACACCATAGCTGCACCGCCTGCAACCTGCACCAGCCTGCACCGCCCCTGAACTATGCCATGCGCTCCTGCACGATCAAACCCCTGCCACCCTATTACGCTCCCTGCCCACACACAGGAGCTCTGGGAGAAGCGCGCGCCGCCCAAGGCACTGCACCTGGGCGAGCTGCTGCCGGCGGAGCCCGAGTCTGGGGCGGGGGCGGGGGCGGGGGCGCAGCAGGGGACGTCCCCTGCGCCAGGGGGGGACGGTGTGCAGGGCACCGGGACGCAGGGCGCTCTGAGCCTGGGCAGTGTGCGGCGGGCGCTGCATGCGGCGAAGGAGGCGGTGGCGGCCGGAGGGCAGCCGGGCAGCGCGTCGCGGGCGCTGGGGCTCAACAACGCCAGCCAGGTGCGTGCACGGGATGGGAGGGTTGGTCACCACAAGAGGGCTTGGGAGGGGGCTTGGGAGGGGGACGGGAGCTTACTGCAGAGCAAGGGGGTGGATGGGTGGGATGCGAGGGAGCGAGGGAGGCGGGGAACACAACGATCGGAAGCGTCAGGTTGTCTGTGGGGCCGCGCGCCTACAGGGGGGTGGCAGTACGGTGCGCGGGCAATGCGTGGGTTGAGTCACGGTGGCAAAGGACGGGCTCCACACTCCCAGCTAGTTGAGTGGGGGCTGAGGGCATGAGCGCGGAGCGGCGTTTTCCATGCATGATAAACACCATAAGCGCTCGCCGGAAGTGGAGTCGGTTTTGAGGGGCTGGGGTTCGGGCGGTCGGAGAGCAGGATGCATGAATAGCGCAAGCACAGTTCCGGTCGCCCATCTGTCAGTCAAACCGGCAAACCAGGTTTTCGGCAGCTGCGCGCCTTTTGAACGCCCTTACCCAACACAACAGTCTCTTCCTCGTGTGCCCTCCCGCTATCGCACGGCGGAACCCACCGCACCCTCAAGCCTGCTTCCACGCGCTGCCCCTGTCTCCATTGCTCTGTGCTGCTGCAGAAGTGGACGCCCTCCCAGGACGCGGCGGTGCTGCTGCTGGCCATTGCCATGTACCACGAGCTGCGGGCGGAGGAGGTGGGAAGGGGGAAGAGGGGGCGGAGGGGTCGGGGGTAGCCGTGAGGCGACAAAGTGCGGGGGGGGGGCCGGAGGAGGGAAGGGGGGCGAGTGGGGTGTTGCGCACGGCGGTAACAAACCAGGAACGGAAGGCCGTATGCGTGCGGCGAGCGGTATTTGGGGCAGGGGTTATGATAACACCAAAACCTTTCAACCCAGTTGTTGTGCTAATAGTCGGTGCACGTTAGCTGCGGCGGGGAGGCACTGGTAGGGGCTGATCTGAGGGCGCACAGTAGGCGTTGCGTTGGCCACGGGCAAGACTGACACACGTGCCGCGAGCTGTAGCCGTAAGGCGCCGAGAGGCCGAGTGGTGGGCGGGCGCGAATCAGGGGCGAACCCTCGGCTGCGCCGGACGCTGAGCACCAAGGTCGAGCGGGCCCTACCGACATGATTGCGAGTTGCGGCGAACCCAGCGACGGACTGCCGCGGGTGCAAGATACGTTGCAGTACCACGGGCACTGCAAGTCAGTGGAGGTCGCGCTCCGGTATTATATGCCCAGTATAAGACCGCAGAAGCCCCACTTTGCTGAATGCGTACAGTATCTGGTTCCGTAACCGTTTCGCACATGTGTATTACCTGCAGGTTGGCTCCGCCTCGTTCGACAAGGACGACGACCTGGCGGTGGACTTCGTGACCGCCGCCTCCAACCTGCGCTCGCACTGCTACGGGATACCCGAGCAGGTGCGTGGCGCACCATGGGATGGCACTTGGCAAGCAAGTGGCGCCACCGCCCCGTGCTCTGGGGTCGGGCTGGGAGGCGTGGCGTGGGGAACCTGCGAGCTCCGTGCAGAGGGTACGTACGGCATGCCCGTACCTTCCGCGACGGGGTCCATGCCCCCCGATCCATTACCTGCCTCCTTAGACCCACGTCCATTTCGCTGGCCTGCCCCGTGCACCTGCCGCCCCAGTCGCTGTTTGACGCCAAGGGCATGGCGGGCAACATCATCCACGCCATCGCCACCACCAACGCCATCATCAGCGGCCTCATTGTCACGGAGGCCATGAAGATCCTGGCGGGTGCGTGGCGCTGTTGGAAGCATATATTGTATACCCTTACGTTACCCCCAGGGGTAGCAGGGAAACGATAGGGCCACGAAGTAAGGTTGGCCTTGGCGTGTGTTGTACGACAGTCACTTGTGGCTGGCGGGGCTGGGGCCGGCGGCACGGTTCGATGCAGCTGTGTGTTTGTGCGCCAACGAAGGTGGGACATAGGGACTGCGGGAGGGGCATGGCGGGAACAACGGGGGGGGGGCCAAGGAAGGGACAAGGTTGCTGCCGGCACTTGCTAGCACCGGGCAACCCAACATGTGTACATTGCTACATGACGTACCAGCCAGATGTATGACACGTCAGTGTACTGGTAGCCTGGCGCGTAGGCCGCCTCCATCATGCCGCAATACCTGCTCCACCATGCGTCCCAACCCTTGCACCACCCCCCGTGGCATCATTCTGATTCTCACGCCCATGCACCACCCCACAGGCTGCACCTCCGCATGCCGCAACACCTTCCTGTACGAGACGCCCGCCAACAAGCGGCAGCTGGTCACGTGCCGGCCCGACCCGCCTGCGCGCAGCTGCATGGTGTGCGGCAAGGCGCAACTCACGCTGCGGATTAACACGCAGGTGAGGCTGAGGGCGCGGTCGTGGATGGGCACTGGGCCTGCAGGGTGCACTGCAGCTTCTCTACCGGTATCTGGTTTGGTCGTATGGTGTTGGCCTTTCCATGGAATGTGCATGCTGCCTGTGCCGTCTGATGTGGTGCCGTACTGCCCTTATGCCCAAGTGGTCAAGGATACGCCACACACATGTGCCATACGCGGCTTGCTGCCCACCTACTCCGCATGTACTACAGCTGTACACTGTAACACGCACAGATTGCACATTGCCCTTGCCATAAGTCTTGTCGAAATGACTGGCGCCCCTGCAGACCACCACGCTGGGCTCTCTGCTGTCCGGCGTCATCAAGAAGGTGCTGGCCGTCAACACGCCCAACCTGCTGGCAGGGGACTTCATGTACGAGGAGGGTGAGTGTATGATACCGGTAGATGTGTAGCACCTGCCCCGCAGCCCCTTTGCCCTGCCATCTCCATCTCATTCACCACACCTTCACCCCCTTGTGCATACGCGATGGGATCCAAGGCAAAGAGCATGCATGCACCTGGCTGTAACAGTCTCAGCCACTGCGTGTGGGCATGCATCAGGGTCCTGGGGAAAGACATGCCTGGGTGTTTGGACATCCTACACAAGGTGACCCTGGCCCCAGTCCTGGTCCCATGCACTGAACCACTACCCAATGATAAGCTGTCCACTGTGTCCTTCCCGAGCCCCATGCACGTGCTCCACCTCCACGAGCTAGTGACCTCGCTCCCTGCACAGGGGAGGGCTTGGAGGAGGATGAGGTGGAGGCCTACAGCGCGCTGCTGCCGCGGCCCATGGCGCAGCTGCCGGGCGGCGGCCTGCGGCACGGCTCCATCCTGACGGTGCAGGATCAGGCGCAGCACTTTGGAGTGGATGTCATCATTGTGCACCAGGTGGGGGCCAGCACTGTAGGCTGCGTCACCTGTAGGTAGAGCAACGGTACTGCTGCAAGCTCTTGTGTGCATGGAGAAAGGGTGACCAGGTGGGATAGCTTGTAGGGGGGCGGCAGGGATTAATTGCTGAGTGTTGCTGGCTTAGTGGAGGAACTCTTGGAACCTATGGGTCGCACCAATGGCAGCCACACACCAGTACCCTCCGACCCCACTTCTGTGCTGCCATACAATAATCGTATTTGCCGAGGATGACATGACTTGTTGATGAGTTCCCTACTAATATGTTGTTCCTCTTCACTTCCCAGCTGAGGTTGGTGGAGAGCTCTGTTGGTGCCTCTCAAAGCCAAGCACACTTGTGGGATAAGGTCACCTCATGAGTGTGATGCATTTGCAACCCCTACTTGTGCAGGAGGAGGACGCACCTGGGGGCTTCCTGCTGGAGGGTGTGCTGCCCACAGCCCAGCAGCAGCAGGAAGCAGCTGCTGGGCCGACAGCGGAGCAGGACCAGGACACAGTGCCACAGCCCATGAGGTAAGATTCAAACTTGAGCTTGCTGCATCCCAACCAGGGCAAATGCATTTGTCTGTCACAATGTAGATTGCAGCCTTAGCCCTGGTTGATGAACCCCAGGTAACTGCCAGTGATCTTGCCTTCTTTGCCTACCTAACTCTGGCTTTGATGCTTGGCCATTTTTGCACCTCAACATGCTACATACACAACCTTTCTTGTGTGTAGATGCCCTGCAGCCCTTGATACCCTGCCATGACCTTTCTATGACCTCCCAGGCGCACCGAGGTCAAGGAGACAGATGATGGGGTGCTGGTGCTGGATGACGACAAGGATGAGGCTGTGCAGCAGCAGCCCAAGGTATGCAAGATCTCTGTCAAAAAGCGAGGTGCTGTCACTTGTAGTGAGGCTCTTATGCAGTGCCTTGCACACATACAATGCTATGGTACTGGACACTTAAATGGACTCAACTTGTGTACATGTACCAGTCTAATACCTAAGCTGCGATGCTGTAGCATGGAACCTGGTCTTGCTGGATGGGTAGACATGTCCCTTATCAACTCCAGTGGCAAAGCAGAAGAAAGCTCATGCAAGTACACCCACCCACTCACCTGAGACTTATGTATATACTGTGCCACCCTGTAGGCTTCAAAAAAGCGTGCACAAGAGGAGGAGGCTGGGGAGGGAGCCACTGGCATGCCTGGCACTGAGCCCAGTGCCAAGCGCCACAAAGCAGGAGGGGGAGTAGAGAGCGACATGGATGTCATTCTGGTAGATGACTGACATGCTGCTGTTAAAAGGGGCAGGGAAGATGACTGCTTATGAGGCAGAGCTGTATGCCTTGTAGGTGCAGAGTTGTATGCATATATACTGCTATGTGTGTTCCCACCCTGACCATGTGGGGCAGGTAATTATTATTAGGCTGTGTCCAGCCTGCTCCATGTGTATTGTACAAGAATTTGGGATGGATGCATGCACCTTGTTGCGAACCCTTATGTGGCCTGGTCAGCTGGGTAAGCCTGCATGCTGCTGAGTCATGCTCATGACAGGATGGTGAAGTGGTGAGGTAGTGGGAGGCATAGGGTGCTGTGGCCACTGGGAGCCCAGCCTGCCCTGGCACATAATGCCTCAAGGTGGCAAAGCCAGCCACAGGTGCTATGAAAGACTGGACCAGCAGTGTAGGCCTCAATCAAGCAGTGTGCTGGTGTGTGGGTGTGATAGTGCAACAACAGGTCACAGGCAGTCATGGGATGGAGCTTTGTAGCCCTTGGAGCATTAGTAGGCAAGTGATGACTGCACCACATTTGATCTCCAGTTCACCTCCTCCTGCAGGAATTGCTGTCAGGCCCCTAATTTGGTTAGGTCTGTAAAAAAGGTGTCAGCTCCAGTTCATACGTGTGTGTGCAGCACTTGTTTTGTGCAGAACTTGGCAAACAAGATCATGTGAACAGGGATGGCCAGATGTCCTGTCCTTCTTGCTGCAATGGCATCCTTCAAACAGCAGGATGCTGACACAGGAGCTGAATGGGATGCTATGCCCTAAGCTGACAGGTGCTGAGAAGTTAGAACTGACACTGTTTGAGGTGTACAGCAGGTTAATTGCAAAAGGGCACCTGCTGGCACATAGGAGTGCATCTAAACCATGAACTCAGAACTGTTCACTGGCTCTCTCTTACTGATTATAACATCAAGGTCAAACAGGTGGTGGACTGCAGTTGTGTCATAGCCACAGCTCAACCTGTAATTAGTCAAGAAAGTGTCCAGAGGCAACAACTTGCTTGAACACATCCTTAGCATCCACAAATGCATCAGCCAATAGTGGTTGTAGTGGTCTGGAGTCCAAAGATTATGAAAAACTGTAAAACTTCCCTAGAAAGGACATGACACTTCGACTTCAAAGTTATGGGTTTGATCCCCACACACTACCAGCATGGGTTCTCACTCATGTTGTAGTTATCTCCACAGACCTTCACATAGTCACATGTACATTGTCCACAGTAGCTAAACTGAACGAGTGCATGATCAAAGCACACCTCAGTAGGTTCATACTAGACCTGCTTCTGACAGACAAAGGACACTTGTCTGCATGCATCCCCATCAACCTCATGCCTGCCATGCTTCAACAAAACACACATACAAAGTCATAACAATGCTCACAACAGTAAGCTACAGCTGCCTGACATTGTTGAGCACAAAGTTGAGCACATCCCAGAGGTTGTCAAGGTGTACCTCTCCCCCCTGTGGCTGGTCACCAACAGGGGGGTTGGGTTGGTACACCCAGCCCTGAATGGTGCCAGTGCCATCCAGGCTGCAGGAGAGGCTGCTGAACACCTGTGGTACTGCAATCCTTGCCAGTACCTGGATGATGAAGTTGGTGATGATAAGGTTGATGCTGGCCCACTGCACCACTGCTTCAGGTGCCACCTGGAATACTCCAGAGTGCCAGATATTGTTCAGGATGTAGGGCCCCCAAGCAAGCCTCAGAGTTGTCAGGAGTTCAGATAGGATTGTTGTGGCCTGCTCTTGCTCCTGCTGATGGCCTGTACATTGTTGGGCTGAGGCCTGTTCACTGTGCTCCAAAAAGTTGTCCTCCTCCTCATTGAAGTTCCCAGCCACGTTCATGTTCACAGATGCAGGTGAGATTTTATTACTGTTGATGACGCATTAGGCCCTTCAGCATCCATATCAACTTCATAGGCTTGATGCAGGAGGTGTTCGCCTTAGGATGGATGTCGTCAACCGCGGGATCGGAGCCAAGCGATTGCGCCAGGAACACTGTGATCCTACGAGCATACGAAAGTTGCAAGTTGAGACTTAGATTGGCAAGTGGTGCGGTAACCCAAGGTGCGCGACAGCATTGCCATCATCGGGGAGTTAGCGCTCCTTATCGGTGTTTCGCGACGAGCATGCACATGCAGTATAGCAAAAGAGCATACTAGACAAGGATAAATTGTCCTCTGTTGGGCTGGAGAACATGGTCTCTCGCTCGACTGACCAAGTGCGCGACAACAAACCATATGTATGAGCACAATCTCCTCCAAGCCCATGTTTCCTTCACCATCATGCTTGTTGCTGACAGATCATATGCCCTCACCTGGAGAGGAAAGGCGTATGTGCTACAATGAGTGCTACTCCAGCAATGGGCACCACTCCACTCCAGCAAAGAAGCAAATGAGCTGCAATGTTGATTAGCACATACAAGTAGTAAGGACTGCTTGAATGCCACCTAAAGAGTTTCAGTGCTGTGCAGCTGGCCAGGTCTTCTGGCCAATCTCGGGTCTGGCCAGCAACCAGCAACCTGCAACCTGCAACCTCCCTGGACTCAAACCTTTCACCAACATAGAAGATCTGCAAATAAAGTAAGGACATATTTAAACTTATATAAGGTATACTACTGAATTGGCATGCTGTGCTCTGTAAGTTGATACTCAGTAGAAGTGAACAGTTAGCAAGTTTACAGAGCAGACACACTGCACAAAACAAATAAACAAGTATAACACAGTAAGCAAGAAGCAAGGTTGTACATCACAAGCTGTAGAATCCAGGTCTGCCAAAGGTGCTGCATGGTGGTCAAATGCTGGGTCTGTCACCCCCAGGTGCCAACTGCAGCCTCCTGCACCTGCTGCACCTTCACCACAGTGGCCACACCAAGGAGCCATTCATACAGCATATGGCAGGTTGAAGGGCACAAAACTCAGCATTAATTGCCAGCCCACCCAGTAGTCCACCTGCAAGTCTATTTAGGGGAGGGAGGGGGAGCGGGGAGGAGGGGGTTAACCACAAAGCAGCAAAGTAATTATATCGGCAACGGTCAGCCTGCAAAAGACAAGGTTAGTGGCGAGCAGCAGAACAGACAACAATGGGGCAAAAGAGCTTACCAAGGAGGGGGTGGGAGGGAGGGAGGGAGGGAGGGAGGGGGCCCTGGGCACCCAGAGGTATCATACTGATAGGTATGTGGCAGCATCTTCCCTTTTTTTGCAGGTGGTAAGGAGACAGGAAGGGATGGGCAGGTAAGGAACCAAGGTCAACTAGCACAAGCAAGTACTTGCATGGCCAGTTAGGTACCTTGGTGGGCAGCCTGCTAGGAGGCCATCAGAACCGGATATCTCACACCCCCCGCAAGTCATGCCTTGGGTGCGTGCCTGTACAGCCCACCTGACTGCATCCCTGGATCATAGTGAATCTTATGATACATACTGTTGTGCTGTGTAGATGCTGCCCCCCTGCTGCATGCCTTATCAATGTTCTAACTGGTTGCCCCACCATGCCCCCTTCTGCTACTGCCCCTGGACACCCCTCCTCCACAGTGGCCAGGCATGACAGTGTCTGGCAAGCCACAGTGGCACCACTGAGTAGGTTTCTAACATGTGGACATGTAGGTGAGTGCACAGCAGGGCACTAGAAGATGATAGTCCCCAGAGATGACCTACCTTGCATGGCCAGGCATGGTAAGTTGGGTACCCTGGTGGGCAGCATGCTTGGAGGCAGCAGGTCATCAGGACCAGCTAACCCATACCCTCTGCCAGTTGTGCCTTGCTTGGGTGGCCACACAGCCAGCCTGCCTGCATCCATGGGTCTCTACTAGCCATGCTGCAGCACTGTGCAGTTGCTGCCACCCTGCTGCTTGCCTTGTACATAAACATGTTGCCCTGCTTTGTGCCCTCCTGGCCCCCCTGGCTGGGCACCCTTCCCTGCACAGTGACCAACAATGGTGACTGGTGGGCAGTGGTGGCACTGTTGTGTGTGTTTCCCACATGTGTACATACTGGTGAGGGTATGGCAGGGTGATGGACATGACAGTCCCTGGAGAAGACCCCAATCACAAGGCAGGTTGTGTACCCCGGTGGGTGGCTTGCTTGGAGGCAGGTCATCATCAGGGCCAGGAAACCCATACCCTCTGAGAGTTGCACCTTGGGCGCCCATACGGCCGGTCTGCCTGCATCCCTGCCCAGCACTCGGGGAATGGGCCTCCTTCATACTAGCCATTTTTGCTTCGTACCCCAGTCATACCCTCCATGAAGCAGAGTCTATTACCTCCTTTGAGCCTGTTTTGCACCTATAAAGAATCTCTATGTATTATTACTACGGTTTACGTAGACACACACCACAGGGGATGGGCTTGGGGGACCCTTGGGTGCAATGGGGCTCAACCCACCATGAAGCAGACATGAAGCATACAGTATGCAGCACGTGGGCAGGTGGCGGAGAACCTAAGGATGCAGGGCCCTTTGGCCTTGGTGCATGTCAAGCCATCCTGTCAATTGTACACTGTCTGATCCACCCAAGCTTGGTCACGTCCGCCTCAGTCAGGGGCACTTGCGGAGGTGCACTCCCTGGCGCCAACGCACAAGGACTGGAAGCGCAGGGTCACAGGCATAGTCATCGCTAACAAATTATTGACTTTAAGCGGACATATATGCACACAATTGGCATTTGTACACTTGTAGGGCGCCGGGGCTTCAGGCTCAAAGTCCACAAGCGCCCAGTCTAAACGCGCCCGACAAAATAAGATGCTAAATGAATACAGCTGCATCTTCTTTTAAGTAAAGAATATTGTCATACAGCGCCCTGCCTTTTGTGCAGCGCGACCGACCCAGGTGCAACCTCGAGGTTGCGCTGGGAACTCTGGCGGGTGCAACCTCGAGGTTGCACCCTGCATGCTCCGACTTGATGTTGGGCCCTTTGTTCCCCAGCGCACAAACTAAACAACACGAATTGTATATCTACATACTTCCTATCATACTTGTGCTGTTCTACCTCCATTTAGTTGACCTTGTTGGCCAGCCTCGTTTCAAATTTGCTTTGCCGGTGCGCAGCTCAAGATGCCGGTTCAGATACAATAGAACACGGACTTACTGCCAAAAGTATTAGAAGGTGCATGGTATTCTTCCGGCGCGCAAGCGTCAGCAGGGCATTGCGTCGCGATCTGGTCGCAATTCCTCGCTCACGCGTATACAGTTCAGCATACATCAGTAGCAACTCAACACGTCAGCAATTCAAGCATGGAGATGCGTTGGCGTTGCAGAGGGCTGCGCCTCCCGCCGGGTGCTGGCTTCCTGGGGGTGTGCTGTGAGGTACGGTGTGAACGCTTTGAACACCCTACGCATGGCCTGAGCCAGCGGTGAGATGTCTATTGTTTGGTCCTTTTCTGCAGGACAGGGAAAAGCGTAAGGCCCCAGACCGCCACCGAACCTGGCCTCCGCTGCTGCTTACCCCTTGGGACTCGTCAGGTATGCATTCCTTTGCTGACTGCACCCAATCAGACATGCATAGTTGCTTACATGCAGGATAACGGTGCTTGCTTGCTCACGTGGATTGCAGGTTCTTTAACTGGGGATTACCGTTTATTGGCAATTACTGTTCCCAACACTGTGAAGCTTGTGGTGTCTCAACAATGCAAGGTGAGAGCTATCAACGTGATCAGGGGCCCAGAGCGCCCGCAGTTGTGCTCAGGTGTGTGCAGGAACGGGCTGCACTAAGGACCACTGTCTTCCTGCATGCCAGTACCATAGGTACAAGGAAGCATGAGCTAGCTTCCCTGGCTCCAACGTCCTCCCTGCCATGTGGGCTAACTGCTGCCAGCCACACAACATGCCCTGCGCAGAACTGGTGCAGTTAACGGTAGTGTGGGCCTTCCCTTACACAGTAGCCCCGCTGACGTACATCTCCTATGTCTGCAGGTCCTCTTGTGCGAAGTTCGTGTACAGTATAATGTATGGTACACATGGTAAGCCTGCAGCTCAGTTCAGCTATCAGCCCGCTCTGGCTGTACCTGAGTCTACTTGCGCATTTACATCGCGTGTTACCACTTCTGCAGGAACCACCATGCCGTACTGCGGCAGCCAATAAATGGTGACCGACCGACTACCATGAAGTGGATCAGGCGTTGGCCTGTTAAGAGCAGCAAGTTTACCACCCTTAGCGTACGGTACTGGGTTGGTGTACTGGTGCTGCTGGCAGTATGGACGTTCGGTTCTGGTTTGGTGCGTGTGTTGTGTGCTCAAACTCGTGTGGCACCTTGCAGCTTTGACCAGACGTCTGGTGTGGGCAAGCTGGCATTGTGAGTTGAGTGGCGGTGTGCACGTATGCATAACGGTATTGTGTTTAGCAGGTTGAGGATGTGTATAACGGGAACAAACAACTGTAACGGGAGCGCTTCCTGATTGCTTAAGACCTGCTTCATAGTTCCGCTTCATAGCAGTACGACCGCACTATGACTTGGAAATGAAGCGGGCATGAAGCAGCCATGAAGCGAATTACATGAAGCAGCTATGAACCACCAGTACGAAGCCAGGTACGAACAAGCGGTAATGAAGCAGGTATGAAGCTGGGCCGTTCCCCGAGTGCAGGCTGCACATAATACTATTACATATGCTGCAGTGCTGTGCAGTTGCTGCCACCCTGCTGCCTGCCTTCTGCCTTGTGCCCTCCTGGCCCCCCTGGCTGGGCACCCTTCCCTGCACAGTGACCAACAATGGTGACTGGCTGGCAGTAGTGGCACCGTTGCATGTGTTTCCCGTGTGTACATACTGGTGAGGGTATGGTTCCGCTCTACAACGTCACGGCTTCGGTATTAGACTGGTACATATACTGGTGAGGGTATGGCAGCTGCAGGGTGATGGACATGACAGTCCCTGGAGAAGACCCCTATCACATGGCAGGTTGGGTACCCCAGTGGGTGGCATGCTTACCTTACCCAAACAACATGCAGACACATGGTAAGTCATGCGTTTGCTGAGCGTCCTGGCTCGCTAGGGTGTGGCCTATGAAAGGCAACAAATGTGTGCCTTGTGTACTCTAGCCCATGCTTGGCCTGGGCATCTCGCCAGTCTACCCATGCCTGGTCCAGACACCGATGGTGCCAGCCCAGAGCAACTTGTGTCTCTAGCCCACACCTGGCCTGGGCACCTCACAGCTCTAGCCCATGCCTAGCCTGGGCACTCAATGGTACTAGCCCTGAGCACCTCTCAGCACTAGCCCACACCTAGCCTGGGCACTCACGGTGCTAGCCCTGAGCACCCCGCGGCGCTAGCCCGTCCATCCGTCTGTTCCACGCTGTACCAACATGTACAGTTCCCAACATGCTACCTGTGTTCTTGTTTGCTAACTGCAGACAACACGGTCTGCTCCATGCGCCAGTGCAACACCAACAACATGCAGACACAAGGTAATCTGTGTGCCAACTTTGCTTGAGCGCCAATCTGGGCACCTCATGGCTGAGGCCACGCCCAGCCCAGGCACCTCACAGCTTTGTCCTGCACCCAGCCCAAACACCACATGGCTCCAGCCCACGCACAGCCCAGGCACCTCACGGCTCGCACTTACTTTTTTTGCTACTCTCATTTTGCTTCAGGGAAGATAGATGGCGGATGCAAAGAAGGGCGATGGTGGCATCAAGTGCGGCAGGCAGCAGCAGGCGCCAGGTTGGTGCATGTCCCTTGCACTGTTACTGGCTTGACTGGCCTAGCTGCCGTACTACATACTGAAGTTAGTGTGTGACCCTGTGACTCTGACTGCCATGTGTGGATGATCCTGACTGTTTTCCGTGCGTGACCCTGGTATGGGAATGTGCCTGGTAGTGCGGGACATGCACTTACAGGGTGCCTTGCCCTATCTTTTGCCTTGCTCGGCAGGCTTTGGAGGTGGCCTACACACAGACGGACGGACGGAAGGACCTGCAGCTGGACCTGCAGCCTTAACAAGAAGCAATCAGGCGGTAATCATGTGCTACTTGAGGGATTAGCACATTTTGAGGATGCTCTATCTGTGGGGGATTGTAGCAAGCGGACAATGGCCAGGCTGGTCGGTGGATCGGTACATGGCATGTGAACTGTAGGGACTTCTCTGGATGGGATAGGTGATCAATGGGCAGGCTGGTGGATTGGTACGTGACATGTGGACTGTAGGGACTTCTCTGGACAGGAAGGTTGTAGGCTAGCTAAGTGCATGGCAATACCTTAGCATACTGGTACCCATACTGGGCAGCCATGCATAAACATTGTGCCATGGCCCTCAGCAGAAGGTTTGTTTGCACTTTGAGGGGGGTCCAACAAGGCCCTTAACCAGACGGACGGACATAACGGGCCCTGCAACGAACCAGTTACCCTCTGTCTGTGTTACAAGGGGGGTAATGGGACCGTAATGAACCAACTGGGTAACCCCCTCATTGGGCAAAGGGGTAATGAGGGGGGGTCCAGTACCTGGGGGTGAGACCTACGGGGAGTGCCATAGAGTAGCGGCAGGTCATCAGGACCAGCTAACCCATACCCTCTGAGAGTTGCATCTTGGGCACCCATATGGCCAGCCTGCCTGCATCCCTGGGCCACACATAATACTGGTATACATGCTACAGCACTGTGTGGTTGCTGCCACCCTGCTGCCTGCCTTGCACATGCTTTGATGAGGGCGTGCAGTTATTCCTAGGTCAGTAGACCCCACCCAGCATATGCTGTCGGGTGTTGTCCTGTGTTTCAGGCCCTAAGGCCCTTGAGGCCAATGCTGTGTCTTGGTCCAGAACCCCAGTTCCCGCCCACAGTGTAACACTGGATCACTCACAACAGAAAGCTTGATAGCTGTTACAATTGCCATGCATTGGATGCAGTTGGTGTTGCTTGGTCAATACTAGGTAGGATTACTGCTCCTTGCTTGGTACTGCTTACATAAACACTCTCTGCCAGGCTCCCAATGTCATCAGCTAGGCCTCCAACACATACAGGGGACCTATGTGTGCAACATAATCATGCTTGGGCTGCTGGCCAGCAGCCCAAGCTGCACATGCACCAACACAGGCAGATCTCTGGCACCTGTGGGATCTGCCACAAGTTCCGGGTCGTTGCCTACCCCACCTTCCACGCCGACATGTTCTGCCAGACCCACATCTGCCCCATGTGCGCAACCTCACAACCTCCAGAACCTTGCTTATGGTGCCCCAACCCCTTCCAACCTCACCTTCACCGCCTGGTGTGACATCTGCCACCACCATGGCATTCAGCATGCACTGCACATGCCGCTACCCTCTGGCCCCATGGACATCCTCCTTACCCTCTCCAACCCCCACTGCCTCACCAAGTACACACCCAACCCCCTCCACCCCACATCCCACATCCCCATTCCCCCACCCCCCAAACACAAGCCCACCCCCTTCCCCCAGGGCCCCGCTGCCACCTCCTCCAGTGGCCACAACATCCCCAGCCCCCGGCCCCTGCCTGGCTCCCCACCTGCCACTCCGACCACCCTCCCCCAGCCTTGCTTCACCCCCTTCTCCAACCCCCAGGTGGCCAACCCCTACCCCCGCCTACCCCCGGCCCCCACCCGCCCCACCCCCAGCTCCCCAACTGGCCCCTGCCATTCCACCTCCTGCAGCACCCGCTCTAATCATGCAACCACAACCCCAGCCCACCCCTCCACCTGCCCTCTCCCCACTCAGAGCCCCACCAGCCAACCTGTCCTGCTGCAACAGATTCATGCCTCCTGTAGCGCCCTGCTTCACTGCGACACCAGACACATACCGCAAGCGCTGCTTGCTTGGGTTGGCCCTCGTGCTCGCCGCCGTCGCACCCCTCATCCCTCCCTTCATCACCTCCTGACCCTCACTACCCCCACCCTGCACCGCACCCAGTGTCCATGCTGCCTCCCCTGCCACCCTCCCCGCAGCCCCTACTGCCGCTACCCTTGCCCAACAGCCACCACCTCCCTGCCTCCGCCAACCATCTATCACCCCCACAGCCCTTTCCCCCATCGCCCATACCCCCTCCGCCACCACCCTTATAATTAGCCTCCCCCACCACACACCCCATCTCTGAGGCACCAGCGCCACCCCCACCCGCCCCACCGCCTCTGCCACCCACACACCCCCTGCACCCTCCTGCCCCCACAGATTCTCCCGCCGCCAACACCCGACAGCGATGGACGACACCAACGCGAACCATCCCCAACCCCTTCCCCGCCCCCTCCACCCCCGCTCAACCCACACCCCTTCCCGCCCGGCCACACCGGACCCCCGCCAGCACCCCCACCTGCACCCCCACCACCGCCTCGATGCCCCAACACGGCCCGCGCCACCGGTCACACGCCCCTGCCGCCACCGCTGTCGCCACTGCTACCACCACCTCCGCCCAAACCCTGCTTCCCTCCCCGCTCCACCCCCTCCCGCCGGGCGCTCCCTCTGACCACAACCCCCTCCGCCAACCCCTGCGCACCTCCACCGCCCCCACCCCCACCACCTCCTTTGCAGACTCCCCACCTCCCTCCCCACCCCCACAACACAGCACCACCGGTACCACCGCCCCCACACCGCAGTAATCGAGTGGCATCGGTAACCGTGACTGCGCGCGCGCAAAGAATGACACGTCTACCGTACTGCGCGCGCACACTAGCATTAAGGCGTGTTTGGGCTTTAAACCTGCTGTATCAATGCTTGGTATCATTTATATGCGTGCTGTGGCAGCGTGGTGGTCCGGGAACCACCGAATAACACAGTTGTCATGGGTCAAACGGCAGTGCGCTGGCATGCCGTACCAAGCCCAGCGCACAGGGCTGACCGCAGTAGGAAGCCACCTGTAGCACCGGGAACAGTAGTGTGGGTACCAAGCACATGCATGGTGGCGGTCCCTAGCTAGGCATCGCATGCGTGCAGAGGCCTCTCTGCTGTGGGTCAGGGTGCAGTGCGCTGGGGGGTCACGGTAACTGTGCCAAAGCAAGTGCACTGGGACTGCAAACAGCAGGCAGCTGCCTGTAAACCTGTAACCTGTGTAGGTGCAAAGTGCATGCCTAGTGGCAGGTCTTAGGCATGTGCACGTGCTGGGGCCTCCCTGCTGGGTGTCAGGGTGCAGTGCGCTGGGGGGTCACGGGGACCGTGCCTAGGCAAGTGCACTGGGATTGAGCAGGGCAGGGAGCTTCCTGTAACCCTGGAACCTGTGCAGGTAGCAAGCGCATGCCCGATGGCATGCCTTATGCATGCGCACGTCGGGTGTCCCTGCTGTGGGTCAAACTGCAGTGCGCTGGGGGGTCACGGTAACCGTGTCAAGGCAAGCGCACTGGCACTGCGAACAGCAGGGAGCTGCCTGTAACCCTGCATCCTGTGTAGGTCCCTAGCACATGGCTGGTGGCACTTTGTAGGCATGCGTGCACATGCTGGAGCCTCCCTGCTGGGTGTCAGGGTGCAGTGCGCTGGGGGGTCACGGTGACCGTGCCAAGGCACGTGCACTGGGATTGAGCAGGGCCGGGAGCTTCCTGTAACCCTGGAACCTGTGCAAATATCAGGGACATGCCCAATGGCATCCCTTATGCATGCGTGCACGTGTCGGGGTGTCCCTGCTGTGGGTCAAAATGCAGTGCGCTGGGGGTCACGGTAACGTGTCAAGGCAAGCGCACTGGGACTGCAAACAGCAGGGAGCTGCCTGTAAACCTGTGTCCTGTGTAGGTCCCGAGTGGATGCCTGGTGGCGGTCCCTAGGCATGTGTGCACGTGCTGGGGCCTCCCTGCTGGGGGTCAGGGTGCAGTGCGCTGGGGGGTCACGGTGACCGTGCCAAGGCACGTGCACTGGGATTGAGCAGGGCCGGGAGCTTCCTGTAACCCTGTAACCTGTGCAGATAGCAAGCGCATGCCGATGGCATGCCTTATGCATGCGTGCGTGTCGGGGTGTCCCTGCTGTGGGTCAAAATGCAGTGCGCTGGGGGGTCACGGTAACCGTGTCAAGGCAAGCGCACTGGGACTGCGAACAGCAGGGAGCTGCCTGTAAACCTGTGTCCTGTGTAGGTCCCTAGCACATGGCTGGTGGCACTTTGTAGGCATATGCATGTGTGCATCTGCTGGGGCCTCCCTGCTGGGGGTCAGGGTGCAGTGCGCTGGGGGGTCACGGTGACCGTGCCAAGGCAAGTGCACTGGGATTGAGCAGGGCAGGGAGCTTCCTGTAACCCTGTAACCTGTGCAGATAGCAAGCGCATGCCCGATGGCATGCCTTATGCATGCGCACGTGTCGGGTGTCCCTGCTGTGGGTCAAAATGCAGTGCGCTGGGGGGTCACGGTAACCGTGTCAAGGCAAGCGCACTGGGACTGCAAACAGCAGGGAGCTGCCTGTAAACCTGTGTCCTGTGTAGGTCCCGAGTGGATGCCTGGTGGCGGTCCCTAGGCATGTGTGCACGTGCTGGGGCCTCCCTGCTGGGTGTCAGGGTGCAGTGCGCTGGGGGGTCACGGTGACCGTGCCAAGGCACGTGCACTGGGATTGAGCAGGGCCGGGAGCTTCCTGGAACCCTGGAACCTGTGCAGATAGCAAGCGCATGCCCGATGGCATGCCTTATGCATGTGCACGCGGTCGGGTGTCCCTGCTGTGGGTCAAAATGCAGTGCGCTGGGGGTCACGGTAACCGTGTCAAGGCAAGCGCACTGGGACTGCAAACAGCAGGGAGCTGCCTGTAAACCTGTGTCCTGTGTAGGTCCCGAGTGGATGCCTGGTGGCGGTCCCTAGGCATGTGTGCATGCTGGGGCCTCCCTGCTGGGTGTCAGGGTGCAGTGCTGGGGGTCACGGTGACCGTGCCAAGGCACGTGCACTGGGATTGAGCAGGGCCGGGAGCTTCCTGGAACCCTGGAACCTGTGCAGATAGCAAGCGCATGCCCGATGGCATGCCTTATGCATGCGCACGCGTGTCGGGTGTCCCTGCTGTGGGTCAAAATGCAGTGCGCTGGGGGGTCACGGTAACCGTGTCAAGGCAAGCGCACTGGGACTGCGAACAGCAGGGAGCTGCCTGTAAACCTGTGTCCTGTGTAGGTCCCTAGCACATGGCTGGTGGCACTTTGTAGGCATGTGTGCATCTGCTGGGGCCTCCCTGCTGGGGGTCAGGGTGCAGTGCGCTGGGGGGTCACGGTGACCGCAAGGCGTGCACTGGGATTGAGTAGGGTAGAGAGCTTCCTGTAACCCTGGAACCTGTGCAGATAGCAAGCGCATGCCCGATGGCATGCCTTATGCATCGCACGCGTGTCGGGTGTCCCTGCTGTGGGTCAAAATGCAGTGCGCTGGGGGGTCACGGTAACCGTGTCAAGGCAAGCGCACTGGGACTGCAAACAGCAGGGAGCTGCCTGTAAACCTGTGTCCTGTGTAGGTCCCGAGTGGATGCCTGGTGGCGGTCCCTAGGCATGTGTGCACGTGCTGGGGCCTCCCTGCTGGGGGTCAGGTAGGGTGCAGCGCTGGGGTTCACGACGGTGACCGTGCCAAGGCACGTGCACTGGGATTGAGCAGGGCCGGGAGCTTCCTGGAACCCTGGAACCTGTGCAAATATCAGGGACATGCCCAATGGCATCCCTTATGCATGTGCACGCGGTCGGGTGTCCCTGCTGTGGGTCAAACTGCAGTGCGCTGGGGGGTCACGGTGACCGTGTCAAGGCAAGCGCACTGAGATTGGGCACAGCAGGGAGCTTCCTGTAACCCCATGACCGCCACTGCCCCCTCCCCTTTCCCCATCCCCTCCCTCCTCCCTCCCTCCCCCTCCCTCCCTCCCTCCCTCCTCCATTTTACAGTTGTCTTCAAGTTGCAGTGCCAGGGGCTCCCTGATGAGCTTGACACCAAGAAACATTCTGCTGCAAGCATCCATTCCCCTTGATTCTGACCCACTACCATGGCAAGATATGTTTGCAACCCAGCCACAACGCACCCTCCTTGGTCAGCTCCCAGTTTAGGTCTGCATCACCAGTATGATATGCAGTTCAGGTGTGCACATGCCACCCACAGGTTTGCAAGCGTGCCAAGTCCACACAGCACTGTGCTACCCCACCCTCAAGGTGCCTGTCACACCCTGTCACTGCAGCTGTGCAGATTATGCCCACTTGCCAAATAAGGTGACTAATAAGGACACTACTGTCATATATAGTCAGTCCAGCAGCACCAGCAGGACACATAACACCACCATCTGCAGTCACCACTTGCTCCAAGCCCAACCACCACACCAAACCTATGGCTGAGTGCAACAAATTCAGTTATAGGGCACAACATCCAGCAGGACCTCAAGTGCTCGGAAAGTGGTGTGCCAACACTGCTGAACCGCCTGTGTGCTACACCTGGTGTCATGTTCCACCATTATCGCCATTGTGGCTTGGCAAATTGCAGGCACCACAGGCCCAAGGCAAATGTGGTAGCCATGCTGGCCAGCAGGGCCTCAGTTGACACTTGTTGCACTTGGCCGTCCATCAGCTGAGGGTCCAGGTTGCTCAGCTGGGTAGGATCTCTCCCATGTTGCCCAGCATTAGATGCAGGTGGCATACACGTAGGAAGGTGTCGTTGGGATATGGAGGCAAGGGAAGAGCAAGTGGGGCCACAAGGGGGTCAGACTGGCTGAATGATAGTGCATTTGGTGGCAAATATGTCAACATTTTGAGTCCTAGTGGGGTGCGCACAAGGCAAGGTGCCTGTCCCACAATGTCTCTGTGCGTACTTGCTTCCTGTCCCTTCTCCCATGGGCATAAATGCCAGGTGATGCATGCACGGGTGTCCTTTTCGCGATGACAGTCGTGCTTGTGACCACAGCGTGCCTACAGTCGCTGCCCTCCCCCCGCTTCGGTCCCTTCTCCCATGGGCATAAATGCCAGGTGATGCATGCACGGGTGTCCTTTTCGCGATGACAGTGCGTACTTGTGACTGCAGCGTGCCTACAGTCGCTGCCCTCCCCGCTTCGGTCCCTTCTCCCATGGGCATAAATGCCAGGTGATGCATGCACGGGTGTCCTTTTCGCGATGACAGTGCGTACTTGTGACCGCCAGCGTGCCTACAGTCGCTGCCCCTCCCCACGCTTCGATCCCTTCTCCCATGGGCATAAATGCCAGGTGATGCATGCATGGGTGTCCTTTTCGCGATGACAGTGCGTACTTGTGACCGCCCAGCGTGCCTACAGTCGCTGCCCCTCCCCACGCTTCGATCCCTTCTCCCATGGGCGCATAAATGCCAGGTGATGCATGCACGGGTGTCCTTTTCGCGATGACAGTGCGTACTTGTGACCGCCCGCGTGCCTACAGTCGCTGCCGGCCCTCCCCCACGCTTCCGATCCCTTCTCCCATGGGCGCATAAATGCCAGGTGATGCATGCATGGGTGTCCTTTTCCGCGATGACAGTGCGTACTTGTGACCGCCGCGTGCCTACAGTCGCTGCCCCCCTCCCCCACGCTTCCGATCCCTTCTCCCATGGGCGCATAAATGCCAGGTGATGCATGCACGGGTGTCCTTTTCCGCGATGACAGTGCGTACTTGTGACCGCCGCGTGCCTACAGTCGCTGCCGGCCCTCCCCCCCGACCCGTCCGACGGCCGTGCAACTCACTGTCCCGACGCACCCTGCATATAGGAGATAAAGGCCTTCTTGCTTGGTCTGGGTAAAGTGCTTGTCCCTCTCGTGGGCGAAGTAGTCCAGTATACCCCGGCCATTGCAGTGATCAGAGCGGCGCGCTATGCCGCCCCGCGGCGCACGCTTATTGTTTATGCAAACAAAATGGAGCTGACATTGTTCAACGTTTTACAGTTTTATGGTTTTAGGTATAGACTTCAAGTCCCTCAATGTATCGTCCTGACTTCAGGTCGTATGACAAGGATATCATGATCGAGAGGTAAAACGGCAGTGCGCTGACATTGCACGGTCAGCTGTGCAACATACCGCGCAGTGGTTGCGGGTACAGTAGTGACCTGCCTCCTGAGTGCAATCGCAATGCGCTGCGCTGGCCCTGTACAGTCAGCCGTGCTGCATCCCACGCACAGGGGCCAATGGTGAAAGAGCTGGTAGCCGAACCCCCGGGTTACCGGTCCCCCTTCGTTCGTCACAGGCAACCCCGCCCCCCAAAATGCCCCCAGGGTAACCATCCTCGTTACAGGCCCGTAACCCCCAGAGGGTTACCCGCCCCGTAAGGCCCTAGTAAACGCCTGTCCAGGGTGCTGGAGTCCCCAGTGACGCACTGCGTCCATACCATTGCATAGTTTAGTTGCACTATGCTTTTTAAGGGTGACGTCCAACTCAGTACTGCTGCCATATTTGGCTGCCTTGAGTCCACCACAGCACACCTTTGCCACCTACAGTCCCTATCCATACCCATCACAATGATCCTAACTTCCTAGCCCTACTCCAGCCTGGCACACGTGCGCTTCGCACTTAAAATGGCATGCCACCAGCTAGTCCAGAGTACATGCATTGTCCAACACATCCTGCATTCTGCTACGCTAGATTGCCACCTCAAAGTCCCTAGTTAATGATCCACAGTAGCTGCTAGCTCCATCTCCAGGCACGCCGTGCCAGCTCCATGCCACGCCATGCGAGCTCCATCTCCAGCTTCGGCCACATTAGTCCTTGGCTGCGGGCCTCCTCGCTGTAGGCACTCATGCTGCGCCACCTGCAAGAAGTGCAGCAGTGTCAAAGTATGCACAAGGCATTAATTACTGCTCAGTACAGTTGCTTGAAAGGGCAAATGGCTCAAGCAGCGTGGGTATGGGTAGCGGACAGGTGGCCACGTGCCAAGGAGCCCCAAGCTCCTTACCAGCAAACGCGGGCGCTTGTTCGAAGGTCCTGGCCCACCCTACCACGGCCACGCCACACATCTGTACTAGGGTTCAAGGGTCAGGGCAAGTCATGTATCAACCGGGATTCGTACACCGTGCGCAGTTCAGGGACGAGCGACTGGTCCGGGCGCGGACCAGGACCTAAGCATGTCAAGTCCTGGGGTTACAGCAGGCATGCTCCGCAACAGCAAGGCAGGCCACCGTATGTTATAGCACATCACACTGAAGGATATAGAAAGCCGACGCAGTGCACTCACCCTGGGCGGGCTGTGGGCAAGTGGGGCGGAGGCCAGGCAGGTTGATTGCCTCAAAAAGGGGTTGGGGTAGTCAGCCGCTGCGCCGTACGCCCCAGTGGACGGCCCTGGTGGAGGAATGTCAGCTGTCAGTAATCGCAGCATTATGATGCACGGCTTCCATCGGGCACCCGTAGATGCTGCTGCAACGCATGCTATAGGTAGCGCATTTCTCTGAGCCTATGCTGCGCCCGCTCACCGTAGGGTGTTCATGGGTTGACCTGTGACCGCCTGAGACCAGAAAGACCAAGCCTTAACCCCCAAATAGATCGCCTGATCGTGGCTGTTGAATTGCATGCTGGTAACCTGCGTTATCAGTGAACAGATGACGAGATGAAAGTCTGGTCAACGTGCTGCAAACGGCGCCAGGCGTGTCCACATCTGCATGAGGAGCAGAAGCAATATACTTACCGGTCAAGATGGCCATTTCAGTAAACGTCGTTTCCTGGAAGGCCGCCGCGGCGCTAATCGATAATAGCTCAGTCAGTTGACTAGAGGCCGCCGATGCCTGTTTGCCATCGGAAGTAGTGTAAAACTCTTGTTTTGAAGCCCATAATTCGTTGACTGTACAAGGGTGACCTCGCGCAAGGCGAAAAAGTCAGTGTTGACTGGAGCATGGTAACAGGTAGTGCCCCGTGAGCCTAAACACAAGACGTCAGTGCTATCAAGTGTTTAAGAGATGTATATCTAGTTCTATTACAAAGTTCCTTGCAAGGAGCCAGCAAACGCTGCTGCGCTCAGCGCCTTGTACGGCAGTAGGACGAGCAGCGCCCCGGTGAGCCCAAGGGCCATACCGGACGGCCCCCCAGCCGCTCCACACAGCGCCAACCACACTGGCGGACGTGTCACATACAGATACATGTCTGTGCAAGGTCTGGTGGAGGCGTGCAGCCGGGTGTATATGTGGCGAGGCTGGAACGTCAACCAGGGTGGGGCACCTGGGCGGGGGTCCCCTGGGCAGTGGTTTGGGGGCTGTACCGTATGGCCTCCCGGCCGCTCCACACAGCGCCAGTCACCCTGGCGGACGTGTCACATGTATTTACATGTCTGTGCAAGGTTTGGTGGTACCGCACAGCCGGATGCATCTGTAGCGAGGCTGGAAAGCCAACCAGGGTGGGGCACCTGGGTGGGGCTCCCATGGGCAGCGGTTTGCGGGCCGTACCGTATGGCGTCCCGGCCGCTCCACACAGCGCCAGTCACACTGGCGGACGTGTTACATATATATACATGTCTGTGCAAGGTTTGGTGGTACCACACAGCCGGGTGCATGCGTGGTGGGGCTGGAAAGCCAACCAGGGTGGGGGACCTGGGTGGGGCTCCCATGGGCAGCGGTTTGCGGGCCGTACCGTATGGCGTCCCGGCCTGCTCTAGCTTGTAGAGAGTACCTGACGCTCTTACGCTTTGTTTCTAATGTGTATCTTGCAGTGCGCACGAAGGCGGCGTGGTATTGGCGGTGCACGGGTTGGGCGCGCAGGGGCTGGAAGGGACAGGTTTAGCAGGTGACCCACTCCACCCACTCATGCCTTGCGCGTCGCACCCTGCTCTCGTTTGTGAGACGGTTTCTCGCTTAGCCCGCAATATATTGCCCGAAGGGCACGTTTGTTGTCGGCTTTAGCTGTGTGGGGAAAGGCTACAGGGAGCGGGATGGTGCGAGGGAATGAGCATGTGGGGTGGAGGTGCGGCACATGGGAGTTTGAATGCCCCTCGTTACGTTCGCGCTGCTAGGGACACATGTTCGGGCGCAGTGGACCTATTCAAGGTTCAAATCAGATTTCTCACAATAATCGTAAGCAATAATTCCGTGCGCCTGTGAAGCACCACACGGAGCAGCGTGGCGCCTTCGGCCGGGAGTGAGTTGTGTGGGTAGCGGTAGATGGGCAGCAGGGGACCCTGGCGAAACGCGCACGCGGGGTGTGCCTGTCAGCTGGGCAACAACGATGTATACAGCTTAACATATTGTTATCTTACGGAACCTTGCCTTGTGAAGCGTCACAGGTAGCGGGATGGCGCTTCAGGGGGGGGGGGCATGCGCCAAGAGGAGGGTCACCTGCGCCATGAGATACCCGTGGTTGCCTTCGTGCGCGAAGGGCACCGACATGTTCACGCGCTGCGGGCATGCTGCAGGGGAGATTTGTACAAGCCGTGAGCCATGTCCTGACGAGCTTATGGCGCCTGTGAACCGCCAAACGGAGCGGTACTGTGCTGGGAGCCAGTGGGAGCCATGTCGGGTACATCTCCTATGCAGCTACGGTTTGCTTTTGTACCGGTGGGGGCACATGACATGCGCGGGCTAGCCTCTTGGAGTAACAAATCAGGTACCTGTTCGGCATTGTATACAAGGGTTAATTATTCGTGCGGCGCGCTGTAGGGAGCGGCACGGCGCTGTGGACTGTGTGGGGTTGTGTGACCAAAACGGTTGCTTGCCGTTGTAGGCACATGTTGTGCGCGGGACGACCCTTTCAGAATGTCACTTCAAGTACCTTATAAGCATAGAATGCAATGGTTCATTGCCTGGCTGGCGCGTTGCAGGAAGCGACATAGCGCTGTGGACTGGGTGAGAGCTGTGGGTTGCTTGTAGCACGCACCTGAATAAAGGTTGGTACTCAGTACTGTAATCCTGTTCACTTGCAGGCCGATGAGGGCACGCGCGGGCACGTACGAAACGACCCAAACGCTCCAGATGGCGCATATACATGCATAGCATGGTACTGCATGGTCGCTGGGCTCGGGCGTGGGCGGTGCACTGGCTAGCGGGGTGTGGAGCGCGTGTGGCAAGCAGGTGAGCTGACCGTGGGAAACCCTTCACACACATTACCAATAATGTACGCCTGTGCTACAATGCATGCTGATACGACATTTGGTGTGTACCGGTGTATAGCAGGGCAAGCGGTAGTAAGGGGCTGTCCTACGGCTACTCGCATGTGCCGCAAACAGTGTAGTTGCCTCCCCTTGGTCGCTGGGTGCAACCGGTCCGCTTCCTGTGCCAAGGACGCCTGCATTCTCTGCCTTGTCACTTAAGGTTTCCATGCTGCTTCCTATGCAATGGCACGCAATGATTCTGGCAACATTTGAGGGCCCGCCAAGGTGCCAAGGCACGGCGAGGGGAGCAGGCCCTGCAGGGGAGAGGCCTCACGGCATGGTGAACGCTATTGCGCTGCGGCACTGCATGCGATGCAACTCATGGATGAAAAGCGCAGATGATTAGCATGTTGCAATGCTTCGTTACGAACAGCGCGGCAGCAGAGAGCTGCATCGGACGCTGCATCGGCGGACCGTACGCTTGTTTCAAACAGCTGGGGGCAGCTGCTGCACCACTTCAAACTAAATTTGAAGTAACTTCTAATACATTGCTATTCGTTGTGTTGTGCCTAATCACTGAACTAACGCTGGCTGGTGACTGGCTGCAGGCCAGCTGCAACCGCGCAGACTCTGCATCTAGAGGAGCGGCTTCTGGCACAATTGTTTTCACAATGCTTGCGATGAAGGGTAAGTCAACTGGTGTTGCGCAAGCGCAGAAGAGAACGGTCAAACCTTGTCACGCCTGTTTTCGCTCCCCGGCCCTCTGCTCAGCATACATGCACACACGTTGTAGAACAACATGCAATGAGATGCCTCTTCTGTTTTGACTCGCAGGTCTGTACGCTGAATTGCTGCGCTAGAACCTGCGGGGCCCCTGGGGCCGAAGCGCAAGGTAACTGCTGCATCCATGACCTTTTCAGCAGTATTTGCAATGGTCGTGATGCATTGCTGATGCGGTCAACGCTCTAGGTTGGAGTAGAAGGCCGCGCTACAACCGATCGCGCCAAGTCAAGATATGGCTCTGTACTGCAGAGCATTTCTGCAATCACATTTGAGTGTAATCTGGATAAGTCTGAGAGTTCTGCCCAAACAGAATAGGCTGTGGACGGTTTGGGTGGGACGGCTCTGGCGGCCACTGACATTTTGTTCGTTCTCCTTGCAGGACGCCACAACTGCCTGACGGAAGCTGCTGGGCTCTAGAGCTTCTGGTACGATGTGTTGTTTCACTGCCGCTCCTTGTCATCACCGTATCGGTTGCGCCAGGACACTATATTCCTGAGAGTCCTCAATTGCCAGAATGGGGGTTTGGTGTAGAGGGTCCTAGCTTTCTAGCTTATAAAGCTTCAGAAACGTCTGAGCCGCACGTGTCCATGCTTGCTGCTGTTTGGAGCTTCCCCGAGACTTGCCCCCTTGCCCTTGCACGGGAGCCAGAAGGCGAACTCAGGACTGAGCAGCAGCCATGGATTACTGGTACGGTGAGTCTCATGCGCTCAGTCGTGCATCGTCGGTGGTGCGTGCGTACTCATTCGAAGTGGGATTGGGCAACACTTTTATCACCCTGAGTTTGGTCATGGGTTTTGAGGGTACCGACACTGCTTGTTCGGCCAGCTTGGATGGAAGGAGGGGCTACACAGCTAAGGGTTGGGCGCAGCATGTGTTGTGGGTTACTGCTGAGTGCGCAGGCATTTTCTGTCATGTATACGTGATGTATTTCGTGCACTTTGAAACATACGGAAGCAGCCACGTAAGGGGACGTCCCCACATGTGGCAGTAGCGCATACGCCTTGTGTTGCGTGGCACGTTACAGGGCACGTAGGATGTACGTAAGCATTAAGTGGGTCATCAAACGTGCGTCAGGGGCCCACGTAAGGGGACGTTACCGTGCGTGGCAGTCATGCTACGCCTTGTCTTGCGTGGCACGTTACAGGGCACGTAGGGTGTACATAAGCGTTAAGTGGGTCATCAAGCACGCGTAAGGGGGCCACGTAATGCACACGGGTTGTTACGTAGACCCCACGCAAGGGGACGTCCCCTTACGTGGTGCTCCTGACGTTCCACGTTGCATACCACGTAGTGTGTTTTTTTTTTTTTTTACCACGTAGTGTGTACGTTATGATCTTGCGTGCCGCGTGATGCTGGACGTGACGGCACGTGAGGGTGCCATCACGTGCCTCTAACGTGCCTTTTACGTGGTCACCCGTGGCCCTAGTATTATTTGCTGTTTGCAGTGTGATACGCAGCTCCCTGCTGTGGACAACCCAAGTGCGCTGGGGTTTGCACGGCTGACGGTGACATGCCAGCGGGGTGCCAGTGCCGCGCTGGGGACGTGGGGAGCAAAACATGAGACGGAATGTGGGCTTTGAACAGCGTGTCTGCGGGAAGACGGCTTCGTTTGCACCACAACACTCCAATGCTGTTGCATTTTAGCACAGTAATACCGTCTTACTGAGTCCGTCTTTAGCCTTAAACTGCTGTCCCTGTTTGGTACGGTCTGACTGGCTTCGCAACTGTGTTAATACAAGTGCCTAGTGATGTGCTGTTATACATAGCTACTTGTTGCTGCGGTATTGACTGGGGCCGGCAGCTAGCTAGCTAGCTGGCTAGCTAGCGAATTTTGTAGCTCATGTAGTTATGGGTGCAGCGGCTGCACGGACACATGAGCTACGTACCAGTACTGGCCGATGTGCATGCTGGCATGCATGTCAGGGGGGTGCTTGTCTTGGTGACTAGGGTTAGCATGGTGTACAGGTCGGCACCGTATGCAAGTGCAAGGATGCGCGGCCAGCCAGCCAGGCAAACTGTGCAATCATGACATGGCATGACAAATGGTTGCCGTGACCGGTATCTGCCAGCGCAATGCACGCACCCGCACATGAGACTGAGGTCCCAAACACCGTTGTGAGGGCACCAGGTACCAGGGGAGATCCCCTGCCGTACCTCCCCTGCCGGATACCAAATGCCATGTGTATTCTCACGGCTGCTGAAGCCACACTTAGATGCCACAGGATTCGTACGGCATGCCAATCCCAGTCCCGTCACCGGTTTCCCAGTGCACGTGCCTTGGCACGGTCACCGTGACCCCCAGCGCACTGCACCCTGGCCCCAGCAGGAGGCTCCAGCATGTGCACGCATGCCTAAGAACTGCCACCAGCCATGCGCTTGGGACCTACACCAGATACAGGGTTACAGGCAGCTCCCTGCTGTACGCAGTCCCAGTGCGCTTGCCTTGACACGGTTACCGTGACCCCCCAGCGCACTGCAGTTTGACCCACAGCAGGGACACCCCGACACGTGCACGCATGCACAAGGGATGCCATCGGGCATGCGCTATTGCACTTGCAGGGTTACAGGAAGCTCCTGCCCTGCTCAATCCCAGTGCACGTGCCTTGGCACGGTCACCGTGACCCCCCAGCGCACTGCACCCTGACCCCCAGAAGGGAGGCCCCAGCAGATGCACACATGTGTCGGGACCGCCACCAGGCATCCACTCGGGACCTACACCAAATACAGGGTTACAGGCAGCTCCCTGCTGTACGCAGTCCCAGTGCGCTTTCCTTGACACGGTTACCGTGACCCCCCAGCGCACTGCAGTTTGACCCACAGCAGGGACACCCCGACACGTGCACGCATGCACAAGGGATGCCATCGGGCATGTGCTTGCTATCTGCACAGGTTCCAGGGTTACAGGAAGCTCTCTACCCTACTCAATCCCGGCGCACGTGCCTTGGCACGGTCACCGTGACCCCCCAGCGCACTGCACCCTGACCCCCAGCAGGGAGGCCCCAGCAGATGCACACATGCCTAGGGACCGCAACCAGGCATCCACTCGGGACCTACACAGGATACAGGGTTACAGGAAGCTCCCTGCTGTACGCAGTCCCAGTGCGCTTGCCTTGACACGGTTACCGTGACCCCCCAGCGCACTGCAGTTTGACCCACAGCAGGGACACCCGACACGTGCACGCATGCACAAGGGATGCCATCGGGCATGTGCTTGCTATCTGCACAGGTTCCAGGGTTACAGGAAGCTCTCTACCCTACTCAATCCCGGCGCACGTGCCTTGGCACGGTCACCGTGACCCCCCAGCGCACTGCACCCTGACCCCCAGCAGGGAGGCCCCAGCAGATGCACACATGCCTAGGGACCGCAACCAGGCATCCACTCGGGACCTACACAGGATACAGGGTTACAGGAAGCTCCCTGCTGTTCGCAGTCCCAGTGCGCTTGCCTTGACACGGTTACCGTGGCCCCCCAGCGCACTGCAGTTTGACCCACAGCAGGGACACCCGACACGTGCACGCATGCATAAGGCATGCCATCGGGCGGGCATGCGCTTGCTATCTGCACAGGTTACAGGGTTACAGGAAGCTCCCTGCCTTGCTCAATCCCAGTGCACGTGCCTTGGCACGGTCACCGTGACCCCCCAGCGCACTGCACCCTGACCCCCAGAAGGGAGGCCCCAGCATGTGCACACATGCGTCGGGACCGCCACCAGGCATCCACTCGGGACCTACACCAAATACAGGGTTACAGGCAGCTCCCTGCTGTACGCAGTCCCAGTGCGCTTTCCTTGACACGGTTACCGTGACCCCCCAGCGCACTGCAGTTTGACCCACAGCAGGGACACCCCGACACGTGCACGCATGCACAAGGGATGCCATCGGGCATGTGCTTGCTATCTGCACAGGTTCCAGGGTTACAGGAAGCTCTCTACCCTGCTCAATCCCAGTGTACGTGCCTTGCGCTTGGCACGGTCACCGTGACCCCCCAGCGCACTGCACCCTGACCCCCAGCAGGGAGGCCCCAGCATGTGCACACATGCGTCGGGACCGCCACCAGGCATCCACTCGGGGCCTACACCAAATACAGGGTTACAGGCAGCTCCCTGCTGTACGCAGTCCCAGTGCGCTTTCCTTGACACGGTTACCGTGACCCCCCAGCGCACTGCAGTTTGACCCACAGCAGGGACACCCCGACACGTGCACGCATGCACAAGGGATGCCATCGGGCATGTGCTTGCTATCTGCACAGGTTCCAGGGTTACAGGAAGCTCTCTGCCCTACTCAATCCCGGCGCACGTGCCTTGGCACGGTCACCGTGACCCCCCAGCGCACTGCACCCTGACCCCCAGCAGGGAGGCCCCAGCAGATGCACAGATTCCTAGGGACCGCAACCAGGCATCCACTCGGGACCTACACAGGATGCAGGTTTACAGGAAGCTCCCTGCTGTTCGCAGTCCCAGTGCGCTTGCCTTGACACGGTTACCGTGGCCCCCCAGCGCACTGCAGTTTGACCCACAGCAGGGACACCCCGACACGTGCACGCATGCATAAGGCATGCCATCGGGCATGCGCTTGCTATCTGCACAGGTTCCAGGGTTACAGGAAGCTCCCTGCCCTGCTCAATCCCAGTGCACGTGCCTTGGCACGGTCACCGTGACCCCAGCGCACTGCACCCTGACCCCCAGCAGGGAGGCCCCAGCATGTGCACACATGCCTAGGGACCGCAACCAGGCATCCACTGGGGACCTACACAGGATGCAGGTTTACAGGAAGGTCCCTGCTCTTCGCAGTCCCAGTGCGCTTGCCTTGACACGGTTACCGTGGCCCCCCAGCGCACTGCAGTTTGACCCACAGCAGGGACACCCCGACACGTGCACGCATGCATAAGGGATGCCATCGGGCGGGCATGCGCTTGCTATCTGCACAGGTTACAGGGTTACAGGAAGCTCCCTGCCCTGCTCAATCCCAGTGCACGTGCCTTGGCACGGTCACCGTGACCCCCCAGCGCACTGCACCCTGACCCCCAGAAGGGAGGCCCCAGCAGATGCACACATGCGTCGGGACCGCCACCAGGCATCCACTCGGGACCTACACCAGATACAGGGTTACAGGAAGCTCCCTGCTGTGCCCAATCTCAGTGCGCTTTCCTTGACACGGTTACCGTGACCCCCCAGCGCACTGCAGTTTGACCCACAGCAGGGACACCCCGACACGTGCACGCATGCATAAGGGATGCGATCGGTCATGAGCTTGCTATCTACACAGGTTACAGGGTTACAGGAAGCTCCCTGCCCTGCTCAATCCCAGTGCACGTGCCTTGGCACGGTCACCGTGACCCCCCAGCGCACTGCACCCTGACCCCAAGCAGGGAGGCTCCAGCATGTGCACGCATGCCTACAAACTGCCATCAGCCATGCGCTTGGGACCTACACAGGATGCAGGGTTACAGGCAGCAGCTCCCTGCGGTGCCCAATCTCAGTGCGCTTGCCTTGACACGGTTACCGTGGCCCCCCAGCGCACTGCAGTTTGACCCACAGCAGGGACACCCCGACACGTGCACACGTGCCTAGCTACTGCCACCAGGCATCCACTCGGGACCTACACAGGATACAGGGTTGCCAGCAGCTCCCTGCTGTACGCACTCCCAGTGCACTTGCCTTGGCACGGTCACCGTGACCCCCCAGCGCACTGCACGCACCCTGACCCCCAGAAGGGAGGCCCCAGCATGTGCACACATGCCTAGGGACCGCCACCAGCCATGCGCTTGGAACCTGCACAGGTCTGATTGTTACTGGCAGCTCCCTGCTGTGCCCAATCTCATTGCACCACCCCTGGCACGGTCACCGTAGGCACCGCAGGCATAGCAGCGCACTGCACTGTTACCCGCAGCAGAGCCGCCCCAGCATGCGCACACACGACTACCAGGGGCTCGCTTGGTATCTACACAGGGCGTCAAGGTACAGACAGCTTCCTGCTGTACTGAATCCCAGTGCGCTGCAGGTCTGCCAAGCAGGGGTTACTGTGACGCAGCAGCGCTGCATTTTTGCCCACGCACAGCCGGGACGCCCCTGCATGTGCATGCGTGACCAGGGACCGCCACCACGCATGTGCTTGGTACCCACACTACTGTTCCCAGTGCTACAGGTGGCTTCCTACTGCGGCCAGCCCTGTGCGCTGGGCTTGGTACGGCATGCCAGCGCACTGCCGTTTGACCCATGACAACTGTGTTATTCGGTGGTTCCCGGGCCACCACGCTGCCACAGCACGCATATATATAACACCAAGCATTGATACAGCAGGTTTAAAGCCCAAACACGCACTAATGCTAGTGCGCGCGCGCAGTACGGTAGACGTGTCATTCTTTGCGCGCGCGCAGTCACGGTTACCGATGCCATTTTATAACTCCACACCGACGCCCCTGCCACCAACCCTCTGCGGAACTGCCAACTCCCCGCCCCCACAGCCCATGGCATCATCTACGTCCTCCGACCCTCACATCGACATGGGGCAAACCACAAACTCCCTCCCCGAACGCCTCGCACAGCATGTTCAGCCAACCGTCAACTAGCCTCCAGACGCGGCCTAAATCCTCTCCAGGACGTACTCACGCGACACGGCGGCCTTCAACGCGCCTACATCCTCCCAGTTGAAATGCTCCCCCAACCCTTCGACCATGCCCTCGCCAACAACCGCAAAGCCTTCTGGGCACGCGAGCTTGCAGCCTTTGGACCGAATGGCCTCAACGTACAGCCTAGCGCATCCCCCATGAAGAGTCCACCTCCCCCTCCCCCTCCCTCTTCCCTCCACCTACCCGCCGCCCCTCCCCGCCCCAGCGCCACAGCGATGGTACGCCAGCCGCAACATCCACCGCCGCCTGCAGCGCGTCCTCTACTACCTCCGCACCGGCCAAATCCACGTGCCCCATACCGTCGGACCGCTTCGTTCTCGCCTACAACCCCGCGCACCTCCGGAAGCTCCACCACCACCTACATAACAATTTTTTTTGTGTGGAAAGGTTTACAGGTGAAGAGACGGGAGAGGACAGGCCAGCGGGACCTCAAAGCCCGACCAGCACAGGCAAGCACCAACACCACAAAACGTCCAAACCCAGCGCACCATGGACTGCAAAAAGGGAACACCTAGAGAAGGAGAGGACCTGAAACCAAAACACCACAGAACAGGGGATCAGGGAAAGGGCAACGGAACGACAAAAGCCCCCCAACCCCCAACCCATCCTCCCGACCACGCAGAAGGCACCAACAGAACCCCAGCGGGCAGGCGCCGAGATAGGCGCCCACGACAGACACGCAGACGGGCCGCCCGAGAAGGCCACAAAGCCAGCAGCCCACCAGGCTCCAGCAGCCCCACAGACCAGCAACACGACCCCACCTCCCAACCGCAACAGCGACCCCACCCCGTGCGTGCCCAGGAGGAGCACCCTGATGCAGGACAGACAGCCGGCCAAACCGCCCGACCAGCACAAAACCGACCCCCAGACACGCCACCCAGTACGCAGGTACACCGGCAACAGAAGCCAAAATAAACCACCCGCGACCCTCAGCCCGCATGGCCGCCAGCAGCAACGCAGGGGTGGACGGACGAAGAATCCCCAACCCCCAACCTACCGACCCAGACACGCAGAAGACACCCGGAACCACCACACCACCACCGGCTCGCCAGACACCAGCAAGCGCAAGGCCAGCCCGAGGCCGCACCCGAGTCTGAAGGGGATGGCCGCTCCACAGACCAGCAAACAACCAAGACGCTCCTGACAGCTACGGCGACCCGAAATAAACCACGCCCGGAAGGAGAACCCCAGTGAAAGGGGTTGCATGCCTGACCCCGCCATCCCCACCCTCCTCCACCCCACCGCCACCCCCGATGACTGCACCACTCTATTGCACCTTCTGCAGCACGCCTACACCTGTGTGCAGCGCGGCCTGCCGACCGAGCGCCTCGCCCACCCCCAGTCCTCCACCTCCCCGCCCTCGTTCGTTGCTCCTCACCTTCCCCTCCCACGCGCCCGTGCCGCACTCCGCCTCCCCAGCGTCCACACCCTCGTCCCCACCGGCATCCCGCCAGCACCTCCCATCGAATATCTATCACCCCCCACGCTTTACCAACAAGTATTCAGCGCAGCCTGATGCAGCCGCAGCTCCCAACCCCGCGACACCTGCGTCTGCGACGGTTTCCCCAACTCGCCTGAGACACCACCCACCAGCACATCTTGGCGGTTGACCTGTCCCCATTCTCTCCATCAACACCCACACACTCTGGTCCCTCGGCGGCTCCACCCGCCCATCGACCTCAGCAGCCCCACAGACGCCACTGCTGCTGCCAAAGCCATGGAACGCAGCCTGGTCATCTATGTCCACTGTTATGAAGCGGTCTTGCGCTTGCGCACCCGCATTGTCTTTCAGATTCACAACCATGGATTGAACGGTGGACCAGTAAGGATCGTATTCCCCTACTCCATTGGCGCCTGGGGAAGGGATTCCCCTATCATTTACCTCATGTCCACCAGCTGGGACGTGTGAACCTCCACGTCCACTTCAACCCTACCCTCCTCCGGCCATGGACCTCCGCCACTTACACTGCCCCCTCCACACCACCTCCCTCCCTCGCCTCTTATGCCACCCCGACCTCCAGCTACCTCCGACCAACCCCAGCCACACACCACCGCCACACCCATTTGGCGCACCCTTACTTACCCCTTCCCCCAGCCGCCTTCAACATGCCCTGACCAAGCTCCGCCGCCTCCCATTTGTCATCACCGTCATGGACAAAGCACCCAACACCTTTGTCGCCGTGTGCCCCGCCGCATACCACGCCACCATCACGACCGACCTATCACAGTCCTCCTTCAATACCCAAGTTGATGACGCCACGCTCATCCAAGCCGCCCAGCAGGCCGCCCGCAGCCACCTCCTTGCTGCCTGCCTTCCCTTCCACCCCGAGAAACCCTGGCCCCCATACATCGCCACCGTCAAGTTGCAATTGCACAAGGCTATGCCGCCCTCTTACCGCTTCATCGTCAGTGCCCATGACACCCCCACCACTGCCGCCACCAAAACCCTCACCACCGCCCTCACCTGCCTCGGACGCCAAATCCCCCGTCTCTTCTCCGACAGCATGCCGTTCATCCCCTCCCGACCCTGGCACGTCAAGGGTCCCAGTGACGCTGCGTGCCTTCTCCACACCGCCTCACTACAGCCTCCCCCAGCAGCCGATGCCACCGCCCTCACCCACCTTACCTCCTCCGCCCCTCCCCCAGCCAAGTACCAACCCTCCGCTGACGAACTCAGCAACCACTACAACACCCTCCCTCACCCCCGTTACACCACCCGCAGCTCCCACTCGCTCCATGGCTCCTCCACCCCCGCAGCTGCCCCACCCCCCCAATACCCCTATCCTCTTCCACTACCCCCCGCGCGCCAACAACCCGCCCACACCACCGCCTTCACTTATTACCCACCCCTCTCCCCGCTCCCCATCGCCGTCAGACCCACCGTCACTTCCTATGACGCCGAACGGCTTTTTACCAACATCCCCTTCGACCTAGCCATCGACAGCATCATGACGTTGTACAACAAGCTCCGCAGTGCAGCTGATCCCGCGGCCATCGCCTTCAAATTCTGCACCCACGAGTGTACGCCAACTCCACCCATCTGGCTCACCAGTTGGCCGACCGACAAGGGCCACCCAGTGCGCTCGGGCAGGGACACACGGGGCCGTTTCCTGGTCTGGGACGCTGCGACCCTGCGCACAGCCCTCACCACCCTCCTCAGCGCCGCCATCACGCGCTACGGCTCCTTCACACACCAGCAGCACTGTGGCATAGCAAGAAAGAAAGGATACTCCGCGGCAATCGCCAGCGGCATTAGTTAAGGAAGTGGGATATGTTGCACCAGGGTCTAGCCCCAGTGGTTCCCATCTACCGTAGGGAGGGCCCACCATCTTTCATCCTTCTACCCTCAATTTGGAGGTTGGGAGGTTCATTATGGACCATACCGTTGAATGTGCCATAGCCGGGATTCGAACCTCCATCCCTTGGACACGACGGCACTTTCACCAATGTGCCTTATCTCTTGAACCACAAGCGAGTTCCGGCGGATACTGTGGCATAGCAATGGGCGCCAATTTGGCCTCTGAAGTCGCCAACCTCAAGCTCTGCTGGTGCGAATACCGCTTCATGAGGAATCTGTACGACGCTGCCTTCCATCCCGCAGCCTCCCCCCTTGCCGTTCCCCCGGGCCTCGCCCTCTCCGTCCTGCATGGCTTCCGCCACACTTTCCGCTTCGCCGACGATCTCAACAGTCTAGACAACCCCTTCCTCCCCCGCCTCCTTTATGCCGACACCACCTTCCTCGGCATCCCCGGCGTCTACCCCCGCTGCCTCACTCTCACCCCCTCCGCCGCCTCCACCGCAGCCACGCACCCCTGCCGTCCCCTTCCTCAGCTTCACGATTACCGCCTTACTTCTCCACCCCCTCCCGCGGACACCTCATCTTCTCCCTCGCCCCCTACGACAAGCGCGACAGCCCCATCTTCCAGCACCTCCCAATCGTGCGCAACATGCACTTTGCCTCTTGCGTGCATCCCCATGCACTGCAAGTGCAACATTGTCGTCAACTCCCTGCTCTGCTACGCCCGGCACAGCAGCACCCTAGCCACCTTCTCCCTGGCAGGCGTGCACCTCGTCCGTCGTCTCCACACCTCTTACGGCTACCCTGTCCACTTCCTCCGCAACACTCTCCGCCGCTTCTACACCAGGCATGCTATGGCCTTTTTCCACCTCCCTCCCTGGGGCATCCGCCTCCTCCGGTCACTGCTCCCTCCCACCACCGCCACCCCATCACAGCCTCACCACTAGCCAGCAGCCAGACTTCACAGCCTTGTCATGACCCAGCCCAGCGGCACATGCACTGTACATCCGCCCCTGTGCCTTCTAGTGGGGTGGCGGGGTATGGCTTTGGTGGCGGGGTTCAGGTCAGAGGTTTGGCCTGGCGCTGCAGCCAGAGCTTGCTTAGTTGTCAGGGCTTTCTCCCCCAGGTCAGGGCTGGGGTGCGTGGGGGCGGGTGCTGCGGTGCTTGGTTGGGGTGTGCGGGCCTGGGTCAGGTTGGGGTGGGATGCGGCACAGGCTGGATCTACGGCGGGCTCTGTTTTCCTGCGTGGCGGCAGGTTGTCTGCGTGTTTGCTTGTCCCGGGAGCGGGGTCGTGGAGGAGAGGGGGTACAGGTCAGCTCTGCTTGTTTTCCCAGCGTCGGGATTTGGCGGTGTTTTGCTTGGTCAGCCTCGCGCCCTGGTCTCCTGCTTTGTGGTTTGCCTGCCTGTTGGTCCTGGTCGCCTGTCGGTGTTTGCCTCGTGTTGTCTGCCCCGCTCAGTGGTCGCCCTTCGTTGCCTTACTGTCACTGGTGGTTGCTATGCTGCTGCCTGTGGCCTGCGTGCCCCTGCGCCTGTCTGCCCCTGCGCCTGTCTGCACCTGGGCTGCACTGTACGTTCCGAAATGAGCGTATTTTTAGAAATACGTATAATACGGGGGTCTATTCGCAAAATACGCTCAAATACGCTAAAAATACGGTCGTGCCAGTCCACCCCCCTGGAGCAAGGGAGGTCCCCTCCCGTGTGCTGCCAGACATCAGGGGAGCTCCCTGCAAGGCACCACGGCAACTAAGCCACAAGTTATTGAGGCATGAGAAGTGTCTCGCGTATGCGTATGCAGTCATTGTGGTGTGGTTTTGCTGGTGCCTGATCTCCCTGGGACCTCCCTGGGACGGTCCTGGTGCGTGTGACACTGCCACGTGCCGTGCCAGGCCTGGACCACAGACCGTATTTCTCTCATGTACGGCAGAAAATGACCGTATTCCGTACATGTACGTATTCCGTATTTGTACGCGTACAACGTACTGTGCAGCCCAGGTCTGCACTGCCCCGGACCCTGTAACTGTTGCCGCTGCCACCAACCCCACCCTGTCCGCCGCGGGAGCTCCGTTAGAGCCCGGCCCTGTGACTTGCCTGTCTCACCTTGTATAGCTTTAGACCCCTCACACACGCACGGTCAGAATTCAGATATCAGCGACACGAAACACAGCCAGTCCAGCCTGCCAGCCGCAGACAGCCTCAGCCTTCAGACAGCCGCTGCTGTGTCAGTTGTGCTGTGCTAGCATCACATTCCCACCCTGCGTTGTGCATCTCCGCTTGCCTTGCTTGTCCTGTTTTGTTCTGTTTTCTTTCCTGTCCTTGCTTTGCACCTCCGCATGCATGCACTTGCACTTGCATCTCGCCGTACAGCTCACCACATCGCCCTAGCTACTTCGGCCTGAGACCTGCACCACCTCCTTCCCGCACACTAGTGCCGCCCCCTGGCTTTGCTTTGTCATCTCATCGCCTTTCGTCAGTCAACATCTACTAGCGCGGCTCATGGCGGGCTGCTTCCAATCACCCCGCAGGTATGCCTGCACTCTGCAATGTCTGCATGGTCTGGTCCTGCGTGCGCCGGCGGGGGCAACCAACACAGCCAGCTTTCTTATTCAGCTTAGTATATCAGCGTTACAGCACATGTGCCTGCGATCTCCACAGCTGATCTGCACCTCAACACCTGCTTGCCACACCCTGTCAACCTGCTTGTCTGTTTTCTTGCTTGCTTGTTACTGCTTAAGGCTTATTTGCCTACTCCCGCACCACATCCACAACAGCACCAACACTACCCTGCTCCCACCATCAGGGGCCTCCCTGCTTGTTACCAGCTACCTCAAGCTCAGTAGGTACTGCAGCATCTCTCTCACAGTGGGAAAAGCAATATGCAACACCTGTGCAGCATCTGTGCTATTGATCTCCACCAGCACCCGCCACTCATCGATGGTGCCCCACTCCATGCACAAGCCCACATCTATCCTGTACACATCCTGTGGTCTGAACTGCTCAGGGTTCAGCAGGACATGCAATCTCACCCACACCAGGTACAACCATGAGAGCTGCACATTGTAGGGGTATGGGTTGTGCACCAGGTATGTGTTGGTAACAAGTGGCCACCCAGCAGCAGCATGAGGTACCTCTAGTGGCTCATGTTGGGCTGGATCAGCTTGGTGCCCACTGCCTCCAATGCTCCTAGGTAAGGGAGCTCCTTCAGCTCCAGCTGGAGGTGGCCTCCTCATGTACTCCAGCACTGCCACCCAGTCAGCAGGGAGGATGATGGGAATGCTGCTGGGGTTGGAGGTCCAAGGGTACACAATCCAGGACTGGATTGTGCCATGTGGGCCTACTATGGGCCACAGGCAAATTACCCTTTCTGAATAGTACTCCTCAGGGTAGGAAAGCAGCTCCACCCACAGCCTCAACCATGTGACATGTGTCAGCATGATGTTCATGATGCCACCAGTTGGATCAGGGATGAGGTAGACAGGGGGTGGGGTGTTGAGGAAAGCCTCCTGAACAGCATCTGCACCTTGGTGAGGTGGGCTGTCCATGTTCAGCAGTGTCACCCTGTGGGTCAAGTTGGGTTGGGTTGCAATTTATTCTCATATCAGCTTGGTAACAGAATTCACATGATGGTGGTGGTGCTGGTGGAGGGTACCATACAATTTTGTTCTGGTTGCTGGGCTTTTGCCCGCACTAAACTGGGTCAGGGTTAGATGGGCAGCAGCAGCACTACTCTGGACTTGCAAGCACAACACCAAAGCTCAGGATATAGAGCATGTATAACATGTGCAATAATTTACTATATGGTATCTTCTAACACTATTGCTTACCTGCAGCTTTTGTATCCATTGGCATCCCATGCATCGGTCACCCAAGCACACTAGCCTCCCACTCCATGGTGCTAGCTTACTGATCCAATAAATAGTTCATTAACCAGTGTGCAAGGCCAAGCTGTAAAGTAGCAACTGTTGTCACTTGCTTGTGTCCTTGCTTCCGTTGGAGGCCGAGTACATAAGACGCCCAGTGAAAGGCTTGCCACCACCCACTGTACTAGTAACGATCAATAGTAGAACTGCAATATAAATTTGTCTCCAATGCACATGGCTTTATGTGTTTTGCACAGGAATCTAGTGGTTGGTGGTTGGTTGGTAGTTGGGGAATCTCGCATGGGGCATTTGTAATAATGCTGCAACCAATTAGTGACAGTCTCAACAAAGAATGTGAATGGTTTTATGTGTTCTGCTTGGTATTTTAGTACAGATGTATGGTTGGTGGTTGGGGAATCTTGCATGGGGCAATTGCAGTAACGCTGTGACCAATGAATCGGCATTCTCCACGACGAAATGAAATTGAGCGCCATTTTACAACATAATGTCATTAGAACATGTTGTGCATTGCTAGAAGTACATGCAATGACTTGCTGTGGTTCCTGGAACAATGTTGTGTCGGGTGGGACTGGCATAGCAAAACTTCTCAAACTGAAGGGCTGTAAAGTCCAACAAATGCATCAGTTGAAACTGTAATAACTGTGCTGTTGCAACTTTTGACTGACCTAAAAACAAATTTTGCAAACTTTGGCAACTGAAACCAGGTGGAGAAACACTTAGCAGGCCTGTGGCATAGCCATGCAACAGACAAAACGTCCTATAAATTACTGGTTATCTACCAAGCTATTCAGTGGGTGAAGGCACGCCATATGCCACTGACAATTGGCACTTTCGACTGCGACAGGGTGCATCTGACTGAGAAGTTTGCAAACTCTTGTTTGAGGTCAGTCAAAAGTTCCAGCTTCAAGAGCTTCTTGCAGGTTCTGGGGGACGGTACAGTGCGACACATAGACTTCTAAGCAAAACTCTCTATTTTATTCAACCCAACAATATGTTACCTCAATTCTCCTTTTGCATGTAGAGAACATGGCTTTGAACTTCAAGGTCTCTTCACCTTTGTGTCATGTCAACTTCTCCAGCAACTGCAATGAAATAAGGAAAGACCTTCACAACACCTGCAATGCTGATTGTTGGACTAAATTGTTGTATCTGCCCTTTTTGCCCCCATCCACCCCATGCTCTTAAATATGCCCACCACTTTGCACGAATCACACAGCCTTGCTGTTTTCCCCACTCAGCTCTTGTAAATTCCCCTGGCTCCTCCCACCCTGTGGCACCTCCTGAGCCCAGAGCCCCTCTCAAAAGGTGGTTCTAGGTGTGCCCATGACACCCATGTAAGCTTGGATGACATAGTGCCAGAGCACGAGCAGATTGCAGTTTGACTCCTGGTGATGCCCCCATGCCAGCTGCCACCCTCCCTACCTGGCCACCACCAGGTACCAGCAAGGCAGGCCCAGGTCCACCACCACCAAGTGTGGGCTGTGCTAGCACTGCTAAAACCTCTGCTGTCTTGCTGTGGCCCTGGAGGTACTGTGGGAGCTTCAGGGTGGCACTGGGACCCTGCTTGCTGAAGACAGTAGGTCATCCCTAAAATTCACCCTACAACTCAACCTCTATGTGAGTGCCAAGGAATCTGCAAGCAAATGGACAGGACATCTGAATTTGTGAAGTTGGGGGTTCTGTCTGCTGTCCATACTTTCTGTTGGCTCTCTTGACCTGAAGTTGCTTACAGTCTGTCCTACTGGTCTCATTCTGTGGTGTTTAGTTTCAGGCCATTCCTGGGTTTGGTGGTTGGGGATAATTGGATTTGGCCTGGTTGGGCTTTTGGTGGTGCTGATGATTGCCTGGACTGGTTGAGTTTCCAACTCCTCTGACAAATCCCTGCCCATCTCCTTGCCTGCAACCTTTCCATAGGAGGGATGTGCATCTGTTGCTGTGCTGTCATGAGGCTCCCAGTGAGGCATTGGTGCTCTGTACCATGCTGTAAGGTGGTGGGAGAAGGTGAAATTGGGTGTGGGTGCTGAGACCTCTGTCCACATTTCGCCATGTTTTGCAGCTGCCTCATGTTATGTGGTGTTATGAATACCCTTTATGGACCCTGGCATCAGATGGCATGGCTGGTGCAGCTCAAACTAGTATGTTGGCTGCACTTTGCTCCTCCATCCTTGGAGGTAAGGCTCCCTTCGGGCTCCTCCAGTGTCAAGTGACAGCTTGCTCTGCAGTATGTAGCAGATGTCTCATGACTAGGTTGCTGGCATGCAGTGCCTTTCCTGTGCACAGGCACACCCACCCAAAGTGCCACAGCCCCTGTGGCTGCACCTGACAACTGACAGCTGAGAATGTTGCCACTAGCCAGCACCAATTAGGCACTAGCCCCTACCCACCTTCTAGTACTCTGACTTTCCCCCCACACTCCTCCCCTCCCCTCAACCACCCACCCACCCACCCCACCCCATTTTTACAGTTCCCCTCAAACTGCAGTGCTAGGGAGACTTCCCTGAGCTGGTGACCAAAAACACACTGCTGGCATCCATCACACCCTGTCACTGCAGCTGTGTAGATCATGCCCACTTGCCAGATTGGACTAAGGGCACAGTCACAGCCAGTCCAGCCAGCATCAGCAGGACACACTGCACCACCATCTGCAGTCACCGTTTGCTCTGAGCTCCACCATCATATCACACCTACAGCCCAGTGCAACAGATTCAGTTGTAGGGCACAATGTCCAAGACCCCAAGTGCTTGTGAAGCAGTGTGCCAACACTGCTGGCCAACTGTGTGCTGCACCTGTGTGGAGTCAAGTTCCAGCATTGCCAGCCATTATTGTGGGTTGAGACACAGCCACAGAAGGCCCAAGGTAATGGGCTCGCCATGCACTGGCCAGGGCCTCAGTTGCCACTTGCCCCCATCTATCCAACTACTACGGTGAGGTCAAGGTTGCCCAGCAGGGGAGACCCCCTCCCATGTTGCCCAGGATGCAGGTGGCGTACTCAAGGTGAGGTGTGGTTGGGACATGGAGGCAAGGGCAGGGCAAGTTGGGCCACAAGGGTGTCAGACAGCTGAACGATTGTCTATTTGGTGGCAAATATGCCAACCTTTTGGGCCCTAGTGGGGTGCACACAAGGCAATGTGCCTGTCCTGCAGTGTCTCTGTGCATACTTGTACACAGCAGTGTGTGACCATGCACCCCAATGGGACTCGGGGGGAGGAGATGACGAAGCACATGGCAGGTGCACACACTCTTCCAGTCCCTTCTCCCATGGGCGCACAAATGCCAGGTGATGCATGCACGGGTGTCCCTTTCCGCGATGACAGTGCGTACTCGTGACCGCCACGTGCCTAACGTCGCTGCCCTCCCTGCCCACGCTTCCCGTCCCTTCTCCAATGGGCGCATCAGCGCCAGGTGATGCATGCACGGGTGTCCCTTTCCGCGATGACAGTGCGTACTCGTGACCGCCGCGTGCCTAAAGTCGCTGCCCTCCCTCCCCACGCTTCCGGTCCCTTCTCCAATGGGCGCATCAGCGCCAGGTGATGCATGCACGGGTGTCCCTTTCCGCGATGACAGTGCGTACTCGTGACCGCCGCGTGCCTAAAGTCGCTGCCCTCCCTTCCCCCCGACCCGCCCGACGGCCGTGCAAGGCACTGTCCCTACGCACCCTGCCTATAGGAGACGGGGGCCTTGTTGCTTGGTCTGGGTAAAGTGCTTGTCCCTCGTGTGGGCGAAGTCGTCCAGCATTCCCCGGCGATCGCAGTGTTCAGAGCGGCGCGCTAAGCCGCCTCGCGGTGCACGCTTATAGGTTACGCAGAAAAAATAGAGCTAACTTCTTCAACGGTTATAGGTTTGGAGAAAGGGCCGTGCCGATGGAGACTTTGTGTCCCTAGTTGTACCGTCCTGACCTCAGTTCATATGACAGAGATACTATGTGCATGCTTAAGTAAACTGGTACGCTCATTTCCGCGCATTGACTATGCGAGTGAGCGCCCGATGCAGATCTTGTACGGGGGGTCAGCCTCTTGAATGAAGCCCGGAGCGGCCCCAGCCCCAGATGGCGACACGCTGCCAGCCTGGCCCCCACACTTCCCTGCACCTGCATGCCAACCAACACTCCAGGGCTGCCGCCTGCTGCTTTGTTGCCCATGCCCAATAACCGAGCCGGTCGATTTCGCCTGGTCGGATGGTCCGCACCAGGGGACGTCCCCGTTACTCCAGATGAGTACCCCTCTGTTAAGCGCTCAGTCGCTGCACCTGCAACCTTGGACCTCCCTCAGTTGACCGCATCTCGCTGTCCTACCGTAGAGAGATTGGTCACCGGAAGTTGCCTTCACTGACTGATACGGTAACACGGAGTTTGCAGCTTTGCACTCTGGCTGGTGTTACAACGAAATCTGCTGCGCCATTGCAGCGCATGTAGTACGTACCGTACTGCAGTAAGCTTGCGGTAACCTCACGACCAGGCGCTGCTGTCCCGCATGCTACCGCACAGCAGGCAATGCAGGCATGCATTGCGCCTCACTCATAAGCCACTACTGCCACTGATTCACCACCCTGAAGGCTTCACTTGACAGACATCCTGGCGCATGCAGCTTTGTCCCGCCTTCCTTCGAACAGAAGCGCACAAGGCTAAAGGTGCGCAAGGACTGCTCCCCCTCCCCCCGGCCGCCCATCCACACTACTGTCCAGCTTAACCCGACCACCGCACCGCTCAACCATCGCCCTCAAACACCCCGAGTCGCCGCCGCCTCGATCTAGCAGCATGCTTGGTACCCTGCCGCTCCCTCCACCCCCTGCCGCTCCCTCCACCGTCCACCCCCTGCCCCTCAGTCATCGCCCTCATCCCCGGAGTCTCCGCCACTACCCGCCAGCAGCATGTTCAGTGCTGACAGGCTGCGGTGCGCCATGGCCAGCTTCCGCCCCCCTGCCCCCAAACCCCTCGCCGCCACACCGCTCGCCACCTCCCCGTCCCCTTCGCCCCCTGCCCCCGCCCCCGCCCCGCCCATGCTCACGCTCTGGCCCCCGCTGCTGAACAGGGACAGGCAAGACACGGACGCCTGCGGCGCGGGCAGCAGCGGCGGCTGCCCAGGTGATGGCACCATCTTTGGCGACAACGATCGGCCCGGCGCACCCCCTGCTGCGCCCGCCACCGCCGGTATGCCCGCTGCACCCAACGCGTCACCGCCGCCCCACCGCAGCAGCTTTGGCGCCTCCTGCAGTAATCGCCCCTGCGGCCCGCTCCCCTCCGCGTTCCTCAGCTGCTGCTGCTGCTGCTGCGGTTGCTGTAATGTGTCGCATGCAGCTGCCTCCTGCAGGAACAGCGGCTCTACGCTGAACGCCTCGAACAACTCCTCAACACCCACCTCCCCAGCCCCGCCCCGCACCCCCAGCGGTAACGGTGCAAGCCGCTGCCCCAGGGCCCCTGCCAGCTGCCCCGGCCGCGGCCATTGCCCCTGCGGCGGCGGCCCTTCGGCCATGTCGTCGCCCATATCCTCAGCCACGGTGCGGAACATCGACCTCAGATGGTCATCAAGGAGGCAGCTGCCTAGGCTGCCTCCCGGGCTGCCCGGCTGCCGGTCCGCGCCCCGCTCGAGCTGCACCGGCACTGCAGCTGCAGCCTTGCCGCCCGGCGAACGTACAACGGGCAACGGCCCCGCACGAGCGTTTGCAGGTGCAGGAGACCCGGGTGGGATGACGCCCGTGAGCGCAGACGCGAAGAGCGACGGTAGGGCAGCTGCGCTCGGCTTGGCGGGCGCCGTGGGTCCTCCTGGACGTGCGGCAGGGCTTCCCCCGGCAGCGAGGGGCCCTGACGGACAGGCCACACGGTGGGGTAAGGCAGCAAGGGCATGGAGGGCCGCTCTGGGCGACATTGACACCACCATCGGCGGGGCTCCTGCCGCCCCAGCCGCCGCCTCCGCCGCATGCTGCACCTCCAAAGAGGCCCCGTCGTGCTGCTCCTCCTGCTGCTCCTCTTCCTCCTGCATCTCAAACCCCTGCTCCTGTAGCTGCTGCGGCTGCTGCTGCTTCATCAGCGGTGAGAAGATGCTGAACCCTCCCACCACGCCGCGCGCGAGCCGCAGAACCGACGCCGGCTCCGGCCGATCGTTCCCCTCCTCACCCTCCTCACCCCCGTCCCGCATCTCCACATCACCACCGCCTGCCGCCTTCGCCCCCGAGGGCGTCGACGTTGGTGTCACCTCCTCCCCCTGCCTGCCCTCCTGACTCCCCACTCCCCCACCCCCCACCAGCTCCCCCTCCTCCTCTTCCTCCTGCGCCGCACCATCTCCCACGTCCCTCCGTCGCTTCCTCCCCGTGCCAGTCCCCATGTCCCTGCTGCTGGGGCTGTCGCTGGGGCTCTGGCTGGACGACGTGTCACCGCCCACCACCACGCCCTCCCGCACGGGCAGCATCACCACCTCCTCCCCAAACAGGTCCACCGCCGTGCGCTGCCGCCGCCTCAGGCCGTGCGGCCCCGCTCCCCGCGCGCCCGCCCTGCCGCTGCCGCTGCTGTCGCCGCTGAGGCTCCGGCGGGCGTGCCAGATCAGGGCTGCTGGGGCTGGCGCGGGGTCTGGCCTCCGGGCCTGCAGGACTGCCCCTAGCCTTCTCAGCTGGCTCGGGCGGACACGTAGACACGGGCCCTGGTGGAGCATTTAACATGTCGCCGGAAGACGCGAGCTCGCGGCTACGCTTGGCACCGGTGTGAAGGACGGGGCTCGGCGGGCGCGTGCTAGGCTGCGTTGGGGTCAGCGCCTCGGCATCCACCGCTGGATCAGCAGTAGCAGTAGCAGGGCTGGCGGCTGGGCTGACACCGCCGTCGGGGCTTGTGGCGCCCTCCCGTACGGCGGTGCTTGCCCGCCCCGAGGCGAGGAGCTCGATGGCTGCAGCACGTTGCGAGCAGGTGGCAGGTGCCGCTGCCGCTGCGGCCACGGGAATGGAGGAGGGCGAGCAGGGCGCGGCGGCCGCCGCCCACTCATGCCCGCTGCTGCCGTGCAGGACTGCCTCCACATCAGCGGCGCTCTGCACCTGCTTGCACACCAAGCTAAAAAGAGACAAGCTCGTCGGATGCTGCTGCTGCTGCTCTTCCTTAGTCTCGGCCTCCATGGCTCCCAGCTGCTCTCCTCCCGGCGCGCAACCCCCCTGCGCCCCATCCGCCTCTGCGGCCCCGCCCTCATCCGCCTCCATGGGCCCAGCGTCGGCTGCTGCAGCCGCAGCTGTTGCCAGGCCCTCAGGCACGCCAGCCAGCGGGCTGCTGACGTGGCCCTGCTCTGCCACTGGCGTTGACAAGATGACGCCATCATGCACGCATGCCAACGACGAAGCCCCCGCGCCCTCCATCTGGCTCCCGTGCTCCTCCAGCGCCAACACGTCCGCCGGGGCTAGCATGGGGACTGCACCACCCGGCGGTGCCGCACCTGGGGCAGCATCCCCAACGCCTCCTTCAGCCCCGCACCCACCACTGGCCCCCCGCCCGTTGGCACAGGTCATGCTTTCCAGCACCAGCCGCCGGCCTACCCCGCCTCCTCCACCTCCACCGTCGCCGCCACCGTCATCACCGCCACCGCCGCCGCCGCTGCCGGCGTCAGGGGACTCCGCACGTCGGCGCTTGGCGTGCGGGGACAACGGTGAGAAGGGGGAGTCTGCCAGCAGCGAGCCGACCACCAGGGGCATCAGGGGGTCCAGGCAGCAGCGGTAGAAGCGGCGGAGCGACTCCGGCGAAGCGATAGGTGACGACGGCGCCGTCGCCCCCGCCGCCGCCGCCATGGCTGCTGCCGGTGGTCCTGCTGCCACGGGCGAGGGAGGGATACGCGCGGCGCCGGTGCCGTTTGATGCCCCGGCTGTTGCCGCGGAGGCCGCTGCTGCGTTAGCGGTGGCGAGGGCAGAAGCGGCAGCGGCGCTGGCGGCGGCGCAGAGGGCCGCGGGGTCTGTGGGTGGGCCGCCCGCGGCGTCAGCGGGAAGGCCAGCGGCGCCGTCGGCGGCACCCGCGGCGACGGGTGCACCGCCTGACACCAGGGACATCAGGCCGGCGGTGGCGGAGGGCGATGCAGGGGAGAGGTTGCCAGCCGGGGCGGACGGTGCTGACGCTGGGGCGGGCGGCGGGCGTGGCGGCAGCGGCGTCTGGAGGCTGCTTGCAGCGGCAACGAGCGCCGCCAGGCGCGCCGTCATCTGGGAAGCGAACACAGGGTAACCCGTGAGGAGCGACGAGGGCAATTGTAGAGGCAGCGGGAGGGGCACACCTGCCCATGGCCCGCCGCGGCCGCCGGCAGAGGCGTTCAGGGGTGTGCTCCCAGCAGCAGTGAAAGCAGCAGCAGCGGCGGCTGCGATGGGCGCCAGTAGCGCCTCCTCCTCCTCCTCCGTCATGGGCAGGTACCCGAAACCTGCGGAAGCTCCGTCCCGGTCATTGTTTGGCTCCTGCCCCCGCTCCTGCCATTGCTGCTTGCCCCGCGTCTCACCCTGCTCCGCTGTCTTAGCCCCTGCATATGCCTCCACCATGGGTGGGCTCTCGCCGCCCCCGGCCGTGCCCAGCCCAGCATCTCCTACCCCCGCCGCCTCCTCTCCCGCGACTGCGACACCCCTTACGCCGCTCGAGGCAGCTGCTTCCACCATGACAACCCCCTCGGCGCCCGCCTCCGCCGCTGTCGCCCCCTTTGCGTCCCGCAGCCGCCGCCGCTTTCCACCCACCAGCTGCAGCCGCCGGGCGGTCCGGCGCCTTGGCGTAGCGCCTTCGTCCCCGCCCTCCTCCTCCCCCTGCTCCTCCTCCACGCCCTCACTCCCCAATCCCATCCCCTCCACACCACCCTCCTCCCTTGCCCTGACAGACTCAGAACGGAGCGCCAAGGGACTGCCAAGGGCTCTCGCCACCGCCGCCGCCGCCGCCACAGCTGTCGGTGACCCGTACGGTGACGTCACCGCGGCGGCGCCGTCGCCATCCTCCTCCAGCGACCGCCGCCGCCGCCGTGGGTGCGGCGTGTCCGCCGCGAGTCGCGACAGCGGCGGCAACGATGACGGCGGCGGCGGCAGGGCCAGCGGCGGCAGCCTCAGCGGCGACACAGCGTCAGCCCCGTCAGAGGCGCGGCGGCCGCGGCTGCCATGGGCACCAACCGTTCGGGCTAACGGCGCCGACGGCGGCGAGGGCGTCCGGTCAGCGCTCGCGTTGGCGGCGGCGGGCGGGCTGCTGCCGTCAGGCGACTGCGGCTGTGGCTGCTGAAGGCTGTAGGGCGCTAGCTGGGGTCGCAGCTCTGCTAGAGAGAAGGGCGGGGTGCCGTTCGGAGAGCCGCCGGCATCACCGCTCCTGATGCTGGCGCCAACAATGACCGGTGCGGCGCTTCCACCAACCGGGCTGGTTGCACAACCAGCAGCGTCCGCAAAGGGAACACCGGCTGGGCTGTGTCCCGCAGGGACAGGAGATTGCTGCTCCATTGCCTGCTGGCGCTCCTCCCTGGGGCTGGCCTGTGGTTCCTGGTGGGGGTCTGTGCGCACGGGGTCCCGGTCCATGTTTTGCGAGGGCGAGCGCGCTGGCGCTGAGGCTTCTGCCGCCGAGGACACGTCTGTTGCTGCCGGCGTCGTTGCAGAAGCACCAGGCTCCGCCGCAGCCCGCGGCCGCCAAACGGTTTGCAGCACAGCAGCTGGAACGGGGAGCAGGGGTGTGGTGTCTGTGGGGCTGCCCGAAGGCCTGCCTCCTTCGCGATCGCTACCGCCCACACGGCTGGGGCCGGGGCTGGGGCCGGACCTCAGCGGCTCGCGGCAGCTGGACGGCGCTTCCTCGCAGCCAGGGCACGCTGCTGCTGCTGCTGGTGCTGTGGCTGCGACCGCCACTGTGTTGCACACGGCGGAGCACTCGGCAGGCAATGCCGCACAGGTAGCCAACGAGCCGGAGGCCATGGTGGGGTCCAGGGTGCTGGATCTGGCGGCTACGGGCAGCACCTCGGGTGCCTCAGGCTCGACGCAGGAAGTGGGCCCGGGGCTGCCAGGCGACGGCTGCAGCAGCGGAGTCCGCAGCGCCAGCGCGTGGGACAGTGGCAGCAGCGGCGGCGGAGTAAGCTGGCACGGCGGACGCTTCTGATCTTGCTCCTCCTGCAGCAGCAGTAGCGGAGACGCGGCAGGTGCAACCTCCGCAGCAGCCTCGATGGGAGAGGCGGCCACGGCCGGCACGGGGTCGCACGGTGCGACGAGCTCGGCCGTAACGTCGTCAGCGGCGGCACAGCCAGCATCGTCGCCGGCGCCAGCCGCCATGGCTACGTCGCTGCAGTTGTCGCCGCTGCCGCTGCTATTGCCGGGTGCCTGGCGCAGGCTGGCTAACTCGCGCCTGAAGTCCTCCGCCGTGAGGTGGTGCGACTGACCAGGAGTTGGCAGTGCGCTGGCCTGCAGCTCATCCCCGGGCCCCCGGCTGCCCTCTGCGCCAGCTTGCGGACACGGCTCCTGCAGCAGCCGCAGGGGCACGAGGTATCCCTCGCCCTCGTCCGCCTCGGTGCCGCCGCCAGCAGGCCAACCCCCGTCCAGCTGCATGGGGTCGGTGTGGTACTCCGCGGGCTCCGAAGCTCCCGCCTGGAGCCCCGCCTCTTCTGGTTGCTCAGGGTGGTGGCGGTGGTACGGGCGGTTGCACGACGGGGCAGCCAGCGCAGACGAGGCGCCGCTGGCACCGAAGAGCAGGCTGCAGGGAAGGCCGCAACAGGGAGACAGCAGCCGTCTCAGAGTGCCAGAGCCGCCCAAGTTGTGGGTAGGCGTGGATTGTTGTGCGCGACGTGGCACTGCTGCAGCTTGGCTGGGTCATGCGTCGGGTCCAAAGGACAACACTAGTGCAAAGCAAAGGCGAAGGCAACTGAAGCCATTCGTTAGAGGTCAAAAAGGTCATAGCAGCACGCGAAAGCGCGCACCTGCATGCACCGTCCGCAGCGAGCGCGTCCTCGAGGCCGCTGAGGTCCTGCCCGGCGTCCACCAGCCGTAAGGCCTCTGCAAGAACAGGACGTGCCGTACGGGGAGCAGAGTGAGCACCATCGCCAACACGCAATGAGAGTCGGACGAGCTAACCTGCACGCATCTTATGCAGACCCGTAGTCTCTCATGTGTTGCCCATAACTCGTGGGTACACTGCCTGCTGCCACGTGCCAACCCTCTCGCCCTACCCTGCACGTGCCAATGATGCCCGTATCACGCAGCCACAATACCATCTTGGCTTCTTGTACCGATGTCACTCGTGCATTATCCACACGGCCGCTCACAAACCCTCCTGAAGACCCTTATCCGTACCATCTACCGCTTCCCACCTACCAGCACCCACCCATCGCACCCACCTGCCAGCGCGAAGCCGATGACCATCTCCCGGAACGCCCTCCGCCGCTGCCGCTTGAGCCGCACCGCCAGCCGGATGCGCTGCCGCCGCTTCCTCGCCTCCTGGTGTGCCCCCCTCAGCGCCGCCCCCGCTCCCGCCGCCCCCGTCCTACTCTGCTTCCCCCACCGCCGCAGCCGTGCCTGCTCCTCCTTGTGCTGCCGCTCCGCCGGCAGGTTCTGCCCCGGCCAGCGCGGCAGCGGCTGCCGTGCCCGCCTCTGCTTCTGCACCCGCTGCGGCTGCTGCGGCTGGTGCTGTTGTACCTGCACCCGCTGCATCAGCACGGGGCGCTGCTCCGCCGCCGCCACTGCCGCCGCCACCGCCGCCAGCTTCGCCACATCGCCCTTCGCCTCCGCCGCCTCCCGCTGGTACCGCAGGGAGCGCAGGTAGGCCTGCTGCCTGGCCAGCATCTCGTGCCCCAGCAGGTCCCACGTCTGCGGCATGGGTGGCTCCTCCCAGTACCAGTCCACGCCCGCCCACTCACCCTCCTCCTCCTCCTGCTCCTCCTCCATGGCCTCCGGAGGCCTCTCGGACGGCGGCAGGGGCAACTTCTTCTTGTGGATGTTGGGCGCAATGACCAGCTGGATGGGCATCTGCACATGCGACAAGCCCTGGGTGCGGAAGGGGTGCTTCGGGATGGACTCGGGGGCAGGCGGAGGCGAACGGGGCCGGGGGGGCGCCGGCGCCCGCCGCCGCCGTACGGCCGTCCCCGCCTTGTCGCCGTCCGCGCCCGCCTTCTTCCGGCCGCCCTTGGCGCGGCCCGTGCTTGGCGCTGCAGGCGCGCCAGCAGCAGCACCACCACCTTTACTGCCGCTGGGGCCAGCCGCAGCCGGGTCTGCAGCCCCCGCTGCTCCGGCTCCCCTTCCAGCCGTTGCCGCGCTGCCAGCGGCGTTGCTGGGCTTGCGGATAGCCGGAACAATGCCCTTCTTCCTGCCCGCCCCCCACACCTCCCTCGCCTCCTGCACCTCCGCCTCCATCTCCTCCGCAGTGGGCCCCTCGTCGTCGCTGTCGCTGCCGCTGCCGCTGCCGCCACCCCCAGCCGCCCTGCAGCTGCCGCCCTTGCCCTTCGCGCCCCCCAACCGCCCGACCTCCACTTCCGGGTCAAAGTCCGACTCGGAGGAGTCGGAAGATGAGGGAGACGCAGACCGCCCGCGGCCCCGACCCCGGCCCCCAGCGCGCCCCTTGCCCCTCGCAGCTGCTCCCGCTCGCCCGCCGCGCCTCCCACGGACCCCATAGCCCCCATCGCTGTCGCTGTCTTTGCTGCTGTCATCTCCACTGCTGCTGCCGCTTCCATCGGAGTCTTGGTCGCCGGTCTCATTAGCAAGCACCTTCGCAGCCTTTGCCCGGGTGCTCTTGCCCCGCCGTCCGGAGGCTGCCCCCGCGCCACCACTGCCGCTGCTGCTTCCACCCCGCTGCTGTTGCTGCTGTTGCCGCGCTGCTGCCGTCCGGCGGCCGGCGGGCGCGACGGCGGAGGAGGGCTTGGGCTGTGGTGGCGGCGGTTGGGGTGGCGGTTGGCCCAACCGCTTCTTGACCAGGCGGCACGTGGAGTGGTCGGCGTCCACCACCCAGTCCTCCACCGCCTCGCGCTCCTGGGGCAGGCGAAGGTGGGCAAACGGGGGTAGCGATGGGTGCGATAACATGCCGTGCTCAGCAGCTTGGCATGTCTGCGAAGGCAGGGGAAGGCTCCATGCCGTCGCCAGCGGCTGCAGTCTGCAGTGGGTTAATGAGTGCAACGCAGTGCACGCTGCACGTCCCCCCGCCAGCTTTTCAAGTATATACTGTGACGAACCGTTCTGCCCTCGTCGCATGACTTGCTCCCATACTGCTTCACACAAGACAACTCTGCGCGCCGCGCCTTGCCCTGTCCGAACATGCGTCTCGCGACGGAGGCCCTGACACGCATGTCCAACACACAAGCCGTGCGCACCCCATACGACCCACCTCCTGCGTGAGCAGCTCGAAGCCAAACTTCTTGGTCCACATGGGCAGCACGGACTTGATGGAGGGGATGAGCAGGTAGCGCACGCCCAGGGACAGCAGCAGGTCCTCCACAGCCTGCAGCGGGAGTAGTGGGCGGCGGGTGAAGAGGGTAAAGACGGTACTGAGGCAGTGGGTCCAGGGGGATCTTGGGGCAGCACGATGCCTACGGACAAGAGCACGGCCTTCAGGAGAGTGTCCATCTTGACGCGGCGGTCTTTCGGATACAGAACACGGAGCCATGGGCCAGCAGTGTTTGCCCGGAGGAACAAGAGTCTCCATGCAATGCGGAGCGCTTCAACCCCTTGGCGCCGGCGCGCAGCCTCTTTCCAGAGCTCCAGTCCCACCCAACACGAGGGCCCCTGTCCTCTCCCCGAGCACCCAGCCTAAACCCCACAACTGAAGCCCGCCGCGCTAATGATCGCACCCTAGCTATCCGCTGCTGCTATCTGTTGCGCCGTACAGTCGGCCTCATTCCTTCGCCACATGTCATACTGTATGCAGGTCCAGCTGGGCCCCTCCACGGCCAGGTGCACGCACACTCACACTCCAATCCCACACCAACACTCCAACACTCGAAAGCCTACGCACGCCCACACGCAAATCCACTCCAGGACTTCAAGGTGAGTGTGCGGGTTGGAGTGGGGGTTGGAGTCTTGGATTGGGGTTTGCGTGTGGGCGTGCGTAGGATTTCGACTGTTGGAGTGTTGGAGTGGGGTTGGTGTGTGACCCACTCCAACCCGCACACCCACCTTCATGAGGCGCTTGCAGTTGCCGGCGCGGCGGTAGCCCTCGCGGGTGGACACGAAGGGCATCTCGGCCAGCTGCGTGCCGAACACCCTGCGGGCCCGGGAGCGGGGCAGGCGCAGGGGCTGCGAGTCAAGGGCGTGTCAACAGGGCCATCCAGGCCACGCCTACACCACCGCACCGCTCGGGATACCGTAATTCAGGGGTCAGGGGTGGCCAACATAAGGTGTGCAGCGCGCATCTAAACAGGATAGGCAGCGCGCACCAGTACCCCTTCCCGTATCGGCAAGCCTAGCTGCATCAGGCTTTCCTCCGCTCCTTTTCCATTTGGGCTGAACAGCGTCTCGGCCGCAGACCGCAGCGTAGCGGGCTCCTCAGGTACACACCACAAAGCCTCGCACCACGACTCGGCGTGCCAGCCAACCCATGTCCTCCCCAACCCAGGATACCGGTATGTTATCCGCTGCGCCCGCCGCTCACCGGATGGTGGCTGCGGTGATGACCACGCCGCCGCACCGCAGGATGCCCAGGTGGAAGGAGCCTGGGGGCAGGCGGGGGAGGCAGGGGCACGGGCGTGGAGGGGGTCAGCGGTAGGTGGGCAAGTGCAGTATGTACCGACGAGGTTAAGCGTCGGGATCTTTATGGTAAAAGGAAATTGGGAAAGGGACAGCATGCGGGCACCTCACGCGTGCAGTGGCCAGCAAGGGGTGGGTAACGGCTTGAAGCCCGCTTCCTGACCGAAAGGACACCGGGTGGCAGGAGCCTGGGGACGAGGCAGGGGGGAGAAGGGGGAAACGATGGGTTTTCCGGGCATCCCACATTCGAAAGGGGAGAGACTGGAAGCACGGCTTAGGGTACACGAAGCGCGTCCTGACCCAAATGTAACCGTAACAAGAAGTGTGTGTGGCTTTGGCCTTGCCCAGCTCCCGCACTTGTCCAGGGTGCCGTATGACCAGCGCTGCAAGTACGGTCGTTCACAAGACCGTACCGTAAGCAAGCCTACACCCCGACCCAGATGGCGCGGCACGCATTATTGTATTGCGGGCCCGTTTGTGGCATGCGACGAAAGCTAGCTTGGCAGCAGACATACTAGCTGCCTGCCCCTCCTCCCGTACCCTACCGCCATCCCACATCTTTACCCAACCGGGATGGGCCATCCCGTCACTACCGTACTCACTGAAGTCGTGCCCCTCCGGCTCATCCTCCTCCTCGTCCCCCCTTTCGGGGCCCCCGGCATCTTGCTGCGGGTCAGGGCTCTCGTAGCTGGTGCACACCATCTCCAGCAGGTCCATGCCGTTGTCCATCACCATGGGGCCTGGGGGCGCGCAGGGAGGGGAGGCCAGGAGGGGGGCGAGGGGAGCAGCTCATGCTTTGGGGCGGGGGTGTATACTGTTATGTGGGATGAGGGTGAGCCTGCGCAGGGATGTGGCCTTGGTCCTGCGGCATGAAAGCAGAAATGAAAGTGAGATGCGAGGAGGCGTAGTGAAGAGCACAACGGGGTTGGGGCGTGTCGCATAAGGGGTTGCAAGGTGTGTGGCAACTCCAGGAGGTCCATGCCGCTGTTCATCACCGTGGGATTTGCTGGGGGTGGCAGGCGTGGTGCGAATGACAAGTGGAAGGGGAGGGCATCAGGGTTTGCCCAAGGGGGGCATTGTTCCAGCAGTGTGCGTGCGAATAGCTAAGGGCATGCTGCCGCTGGGACGGCTGGGGCACGGGGCATAGTCGTCCCCATAGCGCTGTGCGTCAATAGGCAGGGTTGGCGAGCATGGCGGAGAGTAGGTCGTGTCAGCGTGTGTCGTGCCATAGGAAGAGGAGGTCCATGGCGTTGTCCTTCATCGTGGGGCCTGGGGGCCGGGAGCTGTGGGTGTCAAAGGGGGCCCTCCGCGGCCCAAAGGGATGAAGGGAAGGGTAAAGGGCGGGAAGGGGATAGTACTAGTATGGGCCATGAAGGGAATTGCACCAGTAGTGCCGTCGACGAAGCAAGGGCGCCCCAAGGGCGGGCGATGAGCATGCGCATGGCCACGGAAGGTTGCACTTGCGCGGCCTAAGAGACACGGTCAACTTGTGATCTGGGTCGGGCTGCTGTGGCCTGTAGGCTGCAGTCCGAGCCCAGCAAACATCAAGGGCACCTAGGTACTGAACATGTGCCGTGACGGTGTAACCGGCTTACCACACCATGACCATGTCGTGAGGCATGTACCCACCAACCAGCAGCCGTCCCGGCCCAACGCTGGGCGCGTGTCGGCTACCAATCTCAGTAGCCCCCAAGGCAGCTACTTACTGAACGAGCTGCGGAACATCTTGAGCGCAGTCTCCACAGCCGCGTGCGTCCCTGCGGCACGAGAGCGTGGTGCGGGTGGTGCCTCAGTGCTCATTTGGGTATCGCCGCAAGTGATTGCCAATGCCGCAGCGAACCCCGCCGCAAGCTGTAACTGCAGCTGATCCAACGGTGATGCACGCACACCCCAAGTTGCTTGTGTACAACACGGTACGACAGTCGTACGGCGCGTTATCCCATGACTCACTCCTGTCGTCCTTGTCGTACTTGACCAGCTCAAAGCTGTACTGCTCGGGCTCGTCCCGTATGGGCTGCCGCCGCCCAACCGCCGAAGCCAGCTTGGTATAGACGCGCTCACAGCCCTGGGGGCCCGGTCGGGTAGCAAGGGCCAGGAGGAGGTGCCGCGGTCAGGTGCATTTGATGGGCACAAAACACGTGAGGTGGAGAAACTGGTGGTGCGCGTCTTAAGATGGAAACGGACTGCTTGCACGGCGTCAACTGAAGAATCCAAGACGCTGCCATGTGGGCGGACCGAGCCGTGCACAGGACGTCCATCGGCCGCAGACGGGGTGCCAACGCGGCAATGCCATGCCGATACAGTGTGTGCGTAAACGCGCCAGTTGTCAAGGTGTGCTCCGTGGGGATGACCCACCTCACTACAGAACCATTTGAACTCGGGGTCGCGGTAGTGGGGCGGCAACTCCTCTCCATGCTCCGCCTGGCAACCAACTGGGAGCACCGAGGGGTTGGGAGGAGGCGACAGGGTGCAGGGATGCAGAAGCGTCAGGATGCCAGGTGGATCGGTTCAGGGAGCATGCCCCGTGTCATGTTCGTGCTGGTGGTACAGTGGTTGGACGATACACAGCTGTGAAGCGCGGGGGCAGGCAGGGACACAAGACAGCGTGAACAACTGAAAGGGACTGGGCACAGGCGGCCCTCTCCGACACGGCTGGAGGCGGGCGGCTAGGATGGCCCCGTCCCTTCCATGCGTACTGACCATGAGTTGCCTGGCCAAAGCAAGACGAGCAGCAGACGAGAGAGCGTGGCCCGTCGTCCTCGTGGTCTTGCCCTCCGCACCAAATGCACGCCTCGGGGAAGCTGCACCAGAGCGAATCCGCCGCGGGGCGACCTACTTGCCGTGCTGCGCCATCCGAGCACTTACAGCTATTGTCTCTGCTAGACATAGCTGCTTGATGGTGCTTTTGCAGCTCCATGCTGCACCGGGGCCCCGCGGTAAGTGCCATTGCGGGCGACAAGGGTTCGGGACGTCCTTGGACGCGTCCACAAACCGTGTCAGTCGAATTACATACCGTGGCCACGCGGATATTCACCTGATCACCAGCCTACTTCCATCTGTGCTGCTGTGCGGCTGTGACCGCGACAATTGGGCACCAAGAAGGAACGAAGTGATGATATGTTACATGTGTGAGATCACAGGTTTTTTGCTATTAAATCAAGTAACACGGTCACGCGCTACAAACTGGTTTTGAGAGTTGCAGTTGCCTTGTGCAGCACCCCCCAAATTTCTTTGGTTTCGGCGCAGGCGCGGGCTCTGTTTTCACGTTCCTCGAAACGGCTTTGAGTACCAAACAATACACAGCTGATGAATATGGAATGCTGCTCATAGCTTTAAGCCGTTGCCACTTGCGTCGTAATGTTGCGGCTTGGCAGTTTGTGGCAGTTTGTCCTGCGCTAGCGAGGAGACGACTACCAGCAGTTTTGGCTTTCGGGAGCAGCATGTGTTCCGATGCGTGCCTTTAATAAGTAACACAGTAGCGTAGAAAGCCAAAAGTGGCAGCGTGGCATGCTGGGGGCACGCTGCAATGCCACGTTGACATGCCAAGCTGACATGCATGCCGTTGCGACAACACCGCCTTGTTATCTCACCTGAGCTGTGTTGGTAAGACTTGCTAGTGCTGTGGCGGAGCACATTTTGTTGCTGGTCCCACACCGCTGCGGGGCCTGCAACCTCGGTGTGCACCGCAGGGCATGTACGCACACTTCCCGTCGCAAACGGCACAGGCGCTACTTTGTCATCTGGCGTTCGGGAGCAGCATGTGTCCCAATGCATATGTTCAAGACTTTAAGTAAAACACCAGCGTAGAAACCCAAAAGTGGCAGCGCGACAAGCCGGCGGGGGCGCACGTTGCAATGCCACGTTGACATGCCGCGCTGACATGCATGCCGTTGCGACAACACCGCCTTGTTACCTCAGAACGCTGAACTCTGTTGTAGTAGTAGTAATACTGTGACGAAGCACATTGTGTTGCTGGCCCCACACTGCTGCTGGGTCTGCAACCGCAGCGTGTAGACCAGTGTACACCGTACGTGCGTGTACTCCGTACGCACACTTCCCGTCGCACAATGCACCATAAGCCGCAGGCACTACTTTGTCTTCTGCACTTTGTCCTCGTTGCACAGGCTGCTGTAGTGCCTGCTCGCTGTCTCATGGCAGCCGTCAAGCCCAGTCACGAGCCCTTTCCTATTAGTGCCGCCTACCGTGGGACTACTTGCGTGGTTCGTTGTCGTGCACCGTTAGTGCGTCTGTCCAGGTCTGTCCCCGAAGTGCAGCAGCGGAGGCACGCAGAGACAGCATTGCAGCAGATGAGGAGCAACTCCAGAACCAGCTTTTGGTTTGTTTTGGTTTATTACTGGGGACCCCATTGCTGTCGTACCACACCCACCACCCCGACATGGCAACGAGACAGCCCTCCCAGAGCAAAGCAGCCCACTACTGCCCCACTAGGCCTAGTCGCGGCCAGAGCACCACACCACGAAGCCCTACGCACAGGCAGCTGCAGGCAGTCAACTAGCACGGCAAGTTATTATAAGGCAGAGCAGAACAGTCATGGCAACCGGGCCGTAGCGGTAGGCACCACCAAGCAAGGGCATTGAAGCATATACTGCGGCCCCAAAACCAACCACCGCCTGAATACGTGCCGCAGCCACGAGCCGTGCGTTTGGATGCGGTTGAACCATTGAGCATGCAAATGCCGCCGTCCATGTTCCATGGCTAATAACGCGCCTAGGCACACAACCTCCCACATTTTCCGGTGGATGCCCTGGGGAGGCATGACCAGCCACAGGTGTTGGCGTGTAAGGCGTATGTGGTGTGTCACGTGCGTAGTGCTCTTTGTGGAGACTGGTTGCTGCTGATCACTTTCGCAGTATGGCACGTGCCCAGGTGAGACCGGATTGGGTGGCCCATGCACGGCCCCCGCTATAGCTTGGCCCGAGTTCGGGTTTGGGCGTGGCGGGGCTGGGCGTGGCGGGGCTGGAGGGAACCTACGAGCGGGCGTGGCAGGCTGAGGGGGGAGACGGGTGGAACATAGTGCTGGCGGTGTAGAAGTTTGTAGAAGTTTGTGCGGGCTGCGAAGGCCCTGCGGGCTGGCTCACAGACGGTGGTGGCACCATACCTCACGCCCAAGGGCCGTGCCCTCCGTAGGGAGCGACAAAGCATTTTCCAGCGGCTGAAAGAGCAAGGGCTTACACCACGGTGGAAGGGAGCGGAGATTGAGTTCTTCGAGAACGGTGGCTGGATGAAGTTTGGCATTTAGCTCGGTGGACGTGTGGGTGGAGATACACGCATGGGTCAACTTACTGCACTCTTACACCACGCTGACAACGCGAACGTTTCAATTATGAGGGATTCGTTTGCCTATTACTCCTGCGGTCCATCTAAGCCTTCGGGCTGTGGCCTCTGGCCCGGGGACCTACAGGTGCATTGGATACCTGTAAACAACTCAACTCAACTCAGCCCGAGTTACCTGTACCCATTGGATACCTGTACCCATTAAATACCCATTGGATACCTGTACCCATTGGATACCTGTAAAAAAGTCAACCAGGCCCCTCTGCATGTTGCGTGGGCGGAACAAGTGTTTAGATGGTGGAATGTGTTGGTGGATGCTCGTGGCACCATGTATCATGACGTTTTCGTGGCTAACCTGCGTATGGCGCTTGCGCCAGGGGCCAGGCGTTGCTGGGCAAGCATGGTATTTGGGCTACTGGAGTGTCTTGGTTATGATATCTTCAGCAGGGTTGGTGCGAGTGAGGATCAGGCGCTGGCTTTCGCACAACACAGATTGAACGTGGAAGGGCTTGTTGGTTCTGTGGAGTACCGCTTTGATGAAGACTGGCGCAGTGATAGGTTGAGCTTTGAGCCACGTAGTTTCGTATCGGATGGCAAGTCACCTGGTGTGAAGATGTGTCGTGCGCAACAGTGGATGGGGCCGTCTAGCTACCTGTCTACTTACATTCCTTTGCAGCATCGTTTCTGTCTTAAGCGCTTTCGTCTTGGTTGTTGGCCGCTGGAAGTTAATCGGCCTGGTAATCGTGCTAGGAGTGATCGGGTGTGTCCTGTGTGCCTGAACGGGGAGGAGGACGAACGACACGTGCTGCTGGAGTGTCCGTTTTACGCTGCGGAGAGGGCGTTGCTGTTTACGGATGACCAACCGCAATTGTCCGAAATGAAGGATGTCATGAGCATTGATAACCAGCGTTTGTTGGCGCGGGTGCTTTATGGTATGCAACGCAAGCGCGACGCTTCGTTGGCGAGACGCTGAGTAGCTGCTTTGTGTCTATGGTTCTTTGTGTTATGCATAATACCAAACTTTTCCTTTATCTGAGCTTGTTTTCTGTGGTCCATCTAAGCCTGGACCTACAGGCTCATTGGGCCTATTTCTATGGGACGATCGCGAGGTTCCTAGCACCGCGAACCTGCTAGGTTCTCATGCTCGTCCCGCTTGCCGTACCACAAAGACCTAGGGGCGCCCTGGGCGCCTAGACCTGTTAAAGTGGTTGAAAGGTCGTTGTAGCAGGGGCCGTACGCACGCAGACAGCTTCTAGATGCATGTATCTTTAATTATACGCGCTTATGCAGACACTGCATGTGGACAGCCTCTTTCGCGGCCCTGCGTTTCGGCACCATGCTATACCTTGTCCCCAAATACACCCGCATCGGTTCACTGTGCATTGCAGTGCAAAGGTAAGCATGATTGTTTTCATATGAAGTATGCAAGAAGGTGTCGAGGCCTCAGGACATGCCAGCGTTGCGAGTCGTGCCGCAAGCCAGCTTTCAAACATGGCAAAAGCTTTCGCAAGCGCTGGACATTGTTAGCAATCGAATTTGATTGGTACACGATGAGGCAACGGTGCCAACAACCGTTCGTTTTGGTCAAAGTCAGTGGCATGGGGTCGAATTAGCGCTAATTCCGTCCTGCGGGGAACCCGCGGGAATTAGCGCTAATTTGCACGACTTCACAATAGCTTGGGCTGACTATTCTCGTATGTGTCGCATAGTTGTAAATGGTTTATTGCATAGTAGGGGAATGTTGGCATGTCGCGCTCAATAAGCAAGGCAGGGGCAGAAGAGTTGAAGGTGTTAAGCAGCGCGAGCGCTGGAGCCATTCTTACCTTTGGTTCTGCTGACTCGGAGTTAAAAGTCAACCTCATAGGCAACCGCGTCTACTTCGTGAGCATTCGCGGCAACTTTACGGAGAAGAGCACGCTGCTGTATCGCCTCGCACTCTTAGTGATCAACAGTTTTAAACCACTTAAGAAGCCGCACCCGAACATCCTCACCTTCGGACGCGTTACCGATGCCGAGTTCGGCGCCGGGCGCGATGTGCACGTGCTCCGCTGGCAGCTGTGCTGTAAGCCCACTGAGCTGTACCTCTGGGATCCAACAAAGCTCAACATCCAGCCCAAATATGAGCCGGCGTGCCTCAACTGCGGCACTAAGGCCGGGGGCGATGGATGGGCCCAGAGCGTGCGCCAGCTGATCGGCCTGGGCGACGAGGACGTCTGGTTCTTCTCCAAGCGCTGTGAATGCAAGGGTGAGCACCAGAAAGGGCAGGGGTGTACATGGGGATGCGGGTTGCTGAGTTGCTTGCTTGGAAAGCTGGTATTAGGAGTGCGCATGAGGGCAGTCAGCTGGGTCGGCACCACGGGAATGGGGGCAGGCTACTCGTATTCAACGCAGCGAATTTGGGCCTGATACTATTCCCTGTATGTTCCTGGTTTTATGCCCCCGTGCCCCCTGTGTCCAAGCACAGGGTGCCTCAAGGCCAAAGCGGGGGGCGGTACGGTCAAGGCTGGCTTCCACCTCAGCGACCCGGAGTACCTGGTGCAGATGACGCAGGCAGCCCAGCTGCAGTTCCCCGGGACCGTGACGCACTCAAGTGGCGTCACTCGCGCGCTCATGAGCAAGCTGACGCTGGGTGTGGATGGCATTGGCATCAGCCGGTTCTGCAAGGAGCGCAACGAGCTGGCCATGGGCTGCTACGCCACAGCGCAGCTGGAGTACTACAGCATGCTGGCGCCGCAGCCACGCTCGGCGGGACAGCAGCAGCAGCAGCTCATCACGTCGTACCTGGGCCGCGCCCGTGGTGGCGAGGCCTCTGGCTCGGCTGCTGCCGTGGAGGATGAGGCGGCTACCCTGGTAAGAGTGCTGCATATGCAAGTGTTCAGCTCAAAAGCGTCAGACAGCACGAAGCACCGTTGTCCTATCCAGCAAGGCATCGTTATATGAGCATGGTTGGGCGTATTTTACCAACAACCTGATGCCCTACACACGGCTCTGGCTCAGTTACATACAACTCTTGCTGCTACCCGTGTCGTGTTCCCACCCCTGCCCAGGAGTTCCCCGCTTTCACGAGCGCCATGTGGGGCGGCGAGCTGCTGAACCCCGCGTACGCTAGCGGGCTGTTCCGTGATGGCACTCGGGAGCTGTGCGACCACGCCGACAAGTACATGCAGTCGCTGGGCGGTGTGGCGTGGCGGGCGGACGGGAGCTTCAAGAATCCCAAGCTGATCAGCGGCTCTGAGGGTTGCTACACTACGGTGATGAACGAGAAGGGCCAGATCATCGGCATCTACGCCGGCACAGGCAGCATCAAGCAGCTCGAGGGCCCGTTCAAGCTGCTTGGCCAGCGTGTCAAGCTTGGCACCGGGCAGGTGCGCACATGGGTTGCAAGGGGAGGTATGGAGATTGGCCCCGTTCCCTGCTCTGCGCCTTGTCAGTGTCTCGCTGTGCGTATGTGGTTGATGGTTTGCTTGCCTGTCTGCTCAAAAGCAACCAGGCTCCTAATGCTGACTATGGCGGCCTGCTGCCTGCCCTTTGCTGTCAGGACGTTGCCGTCATCTACGTGGACAACTGCAGAACCGTGGGCGGCGTGCTGAGGGGCTTCTTCCCCACGCTGGGCGCGAGTGACGTGAAGGAGGACGTCTTCCACGTCCTGCGGCGTGTGGGCGACCAGGTCCCGGACGGCCACAGCTGCAAAGGTATGAGGGCCAGTGAGCGGTAATACGGTCAAATGGGTTGCTGCTGCCCCCACTGCTGCTGATGCTTCTGCTTTGGCTGAAATGCGTCGTTGTTTCCTTTTTCTTTGGCCCCCGTGTGTAGCCATGCTCCTGGAGCAGCTCTCAGACGCCGTGTTCGTGATGATGGAGGAGGACGAGCTGCTGGCCAAGTCGATGGGCTGGGAGGTCAACAGGACTACGTGCCGGCACGTCATCCCGCAGCCTGACGTGCTGGTGGAGCGCCTTGAGCGTGTTGTTGGGCGGGCGGAGAAGATGGTGGACAGCAGCACAGGGCAGCCGCTCATGACCGCGGGCGTTGCCAAGCAGCTGAAGTCCATGTGCCAGCTGGCGAAGGAGGGCCTGCTGAGCGGTAAGCAGCAGTGGTAGGGGGGCAAGGTGTCAACCCTGGCTTGGATGCGTGCACTCTATTCTGTAACCATGTACCTCCTGCCGCAATTTACTGCAGACCCGCCAGACCGCACCATGCACGTCAACGTGGAGGCCGCCGGCAAGCCGCCCAAGTGGGTTACGCTGCGTGGCACCAGCGCCCTGGAGGGCTTCCACAAGCATTTCCACGACCTGCTCGTGGGCGGCAAGAACTCCCAGGAGTACAGCGAGTCCATCTTCAAGATCTACATTCACCGCTGGAACCGCAAGCAGTCCTTCAAGCACGACAAGGCGTCATCCTATGGCACCTTCGACTACCCGCTACTGCAGAAGGTCAACGCGGCGGCACGCGCTGCGAAGGTCCCTGCCCCATACCCTGATGCAGAGGTGCCCGAGCCGGAGGTCGAGGAGAAGTTCTTCAGCGAGTGGAACCTGTTGGAAGGTGTGTATCAGGTGGCCCGTGAATTGACGACCTGTTGCAAATCGTCAAAGCTTGTAGGCCAGGGGGTAAGTGGTGCAACCGACAGGCGTGAAAGCCTTTTTACTCAATGGCACCGCCTGTTTGCTGAAGCCTGCAGGGCTTCCCCATGCTCAGCCCTGCTCAGCCTAACGCTTAGCATTGCACTGGCGCTCGGCAGCCTCATACTGACGCTCTGTGTCACGCAGGCGGGCGTCAAGCATATGCGCCTCGGCCTTGGCATCTCCCAGCAGCTCCATCAGCGACCTCCGCCCCTCCTGGTGCCCATGCTCGTACAACCACCCACGGAACCTTGGGGCTTCGTCAACAGCCTCAACGGCATACTCCAGAATTTCGATCTTCTGCCTGCTGTAGCGTATGTCGCTCTCCAGCTGGGTCATGCGCAGCTGCAAGCGGACCAGGTAGCGCTCCTCATCAGATGGCTTCATGTAGGTGAAGGTGTCTTCCTGCCACTGCTCCAGGTCAGTATACTTGGACATTGTAACTCGCCGCCTGCAAGTGCGTACGCATAGCAACGGTTGAATGGTACGCTGAGGATATCTTTGCAGCTCTTGCCCGGTTGGTGCCCCTAGCACGAGCAGCAGCATGAGCTGGGCAGGCCCTGCTGCTCCCCTGCCCTCAACAGGCATAGGCCTCAACAGTCGACACGAATGTGCGTTCATGACTTACCTGTAAAAGGTTTTACGTCCAGACTTGAAGACGCCGTGTAGCCTCCGCGACAAGTGAGAGGCGTGCCAGCAATCGCGCAGCGAGCGTTTCCGGACTGTCCCACAATCGTACGTTGCGCAAAGTGTATGCGACTCTGGCAAAGAGAGCACTGCGCTGCATTTCCTTGTATGTCCGCGCATGGTATCCGTATTGGCCCATGTCTCTGACGCCTTCCCCTCACCAGGCCACCAAGTCCAACACGCATGTAAGCATGTCCGCTACTATATGCAGCACCCACGCGCGTGAGGAGCCCACGGCTGAGTGTCATTATGTAATTAGCTCCTCCAGGTCGGAGACCAGCGGAAATTAGCGCAGCAAAACTGTAATTCCGTAAATTTCGCGGCGGCCTACGGCCGCCGTGATCACCCCATAGCCCATAGTTGCAATTAGAGAGCATGAAAACACCCCATAATTTGCGCAATTTGCCTCGTTTCCTAGGGGGTTCCTAGCATGGGTCGCATGGGACGCCGCTAGCAAATTCCTGGGCCGCGATGCTCGTCCAACCCCATAGAAATGGGCCCATTGCATGCCTGTAATCAGACTCAGACTCAGCCCGAGTTCTAGTGTTGGACATACTGGCTGTCAGCTCACCATAGCCCTACCTGAACTGTTGTAGCTTGCACCCATAAATACAAGTATGACCAGTCCTGTCAACATGAGTGGCGCGCAAAGTCCCCCTGCGCGGGCACCGCAACCTTTCCTTTGAGAACCTTTGGCATTAGTCTGTTCCGGATAGAAGTGTCATATGCGAGCTCATGTCGCGTGTTGGTCCGCTGGTGATGCGTTTGGGCGGTTTGTGGACGTCCGCTACTCAAAGCCGCATGCCTAACCTGCACATGTCACTTTAGGCTAAGCTGGTCTAAGAAGGTGCCGATACTTAGTATGGAGCAAAAAAAGGCAGGGGCTCTGTTCGCAAACGGCATCGACAACTCCGCTCCTCAACAACGACGCAACAGTTCCCAGCCGACGAGCCAGACAAAAGGACCTGTACACCCTGATCAGCGCAGGAGCAAGCGCTTCAAGCCTCAGGCGATAGGAGAAACGTCCAGGGGCCGACGCTCGGAAGCCGTAGCAAGCGAGTTCAACACCCCGGGCGACGACAATGTGGCCACAAATACCGCGCCCGAATGCGCCAGCACTCTACCCTCCGCACTCATGCTATATTGCCTCGAGCTCCTGCCCCCCAACGAGCTCGCATGCAGCGGCCGCCTGGCGTTCAAGGACGCCGCCCAGCGCTTCTCCTCCTCCGCCGACCGCACAGCCCACGTGTCACAGCCCCTCCCAGACCACGTCGCAGGCACCTGGCCAGCGCTTCAAGGCAACGCGCACGCGGCCCTGCGGCTTCTCACCTTCCGGGGCAAGCTGCATCTGCTCAGCAGGGCAGCGGCCACGGGCTCTGTAACCAACATGCACGTGGTTTGGCAGCTGGTGCGGCCGGGCTTGTTCCCGGAGCTGCTGCCTTGCAAGCCAAACTTCAAGGACCAATACGAGTTCGAGTACAAACTCGACTGGAATGATGTCCCCAAGAGCATCTGCTCGTTTGGACGGGCAGGGCTGGAGACGGCGTGTCCCGGGGCCGCAGCGATGCGCTCCGGGCACGTGAGCCTGCTGCGCTGGATGCTGGCGCACCAGGTACCGCTCATCCCCAACTGCACCCTCAAAGCCGCCGCGCTGTGGTGCAGCCTGGAGGAGCTGCAGGAAGCTGCCGCGGTGCTGGCAGAGCACTACCAGGACCCCGCGTGCAGGTACCCCGACGACAGCATGTGGGACCGTGTTTGCGCGCCGCTGCCTCCCGCACGCCCGACGCCCTGGCCAAAATGCAATGGGTGCTGCGCGCCTCACAGGCTGTGAAGCCCCATATGCCGCGCGCGAGGCGGTGCATTTGCACGGATGGCTTCGGGTCTGGCTTTCGGGGCGATACGGTCCCAAGCGAGCCCACTCTGGCCCACGCCGTGTCCGCCGCGGGCGCGGGCAACCTCCCACTGCTGCAGTGGCTCCGGGACCACGGGTGCAACGTGTCGCACCTCGTGGTGCTGGGTGCCGCGTTGGAGCACGCGGAGGGACTGCAGGTGGCGGACTGGCTGCTGGACGAGGCCGGGTGCTGCCTGCCCGAGGACGGGGAGCCGCCCGAGCACGTCCCCGTGCTCCTGCAGCCCATGTACTGTCTCTGGGGCTCGCTGTCCAGGTGCGCCGCCTCTCAATGGCAGCAGCCTGCGCACTGGACTCTTTGCACGCTCCCTTCGCCTTGGGAACACCTAGCGACGTTTAGAAAGAGCGTGCCCTGCATGCCAGTTCTCGTTGTGACATCCAGCGCTGCTGCTTGATGGTGCGTGTCTTGCCCTGGCCTCAGGTGTGCTGCGGCCGGCAGCGGCAGCGTGGGCAAGCTGCGCTGGCTGGCGGC
>BQMZ01000154.1:0-54156 GCA_036984285.1 Chlamydomonas sp. KOR1 | reverse complement strand
CCCAGTGCACAACGCACAAACGCAACCGTGCATACGGCACCGACAGCTGCAGTATTACGTAACATTACGTCATGACGGGCACGGGCGCGCGGCAGGTGGGGCACACGCTTGTGCGCTTGGCGCCGGGAGCCGCCGCCGCCTGCGCCGCCGCCGCCGCGCCGCCCGCCACGCCGCCAGCCGCCACCAGCACCTGGTCGCGGCCCTCCTCGCACCACTCCTTGAAGCACCCGTCGTGCTGCAGCAGGAAAAGGGCAGGAACGTGCAAAGTGCGTAGGAAGGGTGTGACATTGAATGCGATACGGGCGCAATCAATTCTTGAAGCACGCGTTGTGCTGAGCAAATAAGGTAGGAACGGCAAGAGTGCAGCAGAGCTTGAATGAAAGACCAGGACGACAGGCGACCGCACAGCTGCCCACTTGCATACGCAAGCAGCCCAGCAACACAACAGCCGCTGAGTTATCCCACCAAGCAAGCGCACCCATACCCTAATGCACCCACACGCTGATACACATCCCCACCTGCACGTGCAGGCACCCCAGCAGCACCACCGCCGCCGCGTCGTCCCCCTTGGCCCGCTGCTCCATCAGCGCGATGGGCCTGGAGCACACGCCGCACGAGGGCCGGGCCGACCCGCCGGCGATGCCGGGGTGGCCCGCCTCCTTGAGCGCCGCCGCCAGCTTGCGCCTTGAGGGCAGGAGGGCAAGGGCGGAGAGTGGGAAGGGGTGTTGGTGCATGACACGCTGGAGATGGCGGGAGGCAGCTGCAACCGTGAGCGGCGCAGCCAGCTTGCCGCCTTGGCGGCATAGGAGAGGAACTAAGCAGCGGTGCTCGGAACGCACCAAAGCTGAACTGCTGAAACTGGATCAACCCTGGAACAAAACCTGCATCAATACGGTATTAGTACTTTCACACGGCCGTGACTGACCTGTACTCGAGGGCCTCCTTGGGGTCGTCCAGCTGCAGCTCCGCCAGGTTGGCCAGGTTGATGAGCACCTGAATCACCTTGTCCGTGTCCTCCATCAGCTCAAAGATCTCCATCGCCTGCGACACAAACAAGCCGACAGAGACACAAACAGCAGGTATACAATTGAGGGACATGCACACCGCTTGTGCTCGCCGCCATGCAGACCTGCACCTGCTGTAGGTCATAGGTACTGCAGTACCGCTGTTTCGTTTCACGTGGAGGCTTCCTTCGGCGCGCGACCTGTCTGGGGGCCAACCTACCTGCTCGTACGCTGCCTTGGCGTGCTCGAAGCGGCGGGTGGCGAAGAGCGCAGCGGCCAGGTTGACCAGCGCGGCGGCAGCCTAGGAGGGGGCACAGGGAACGGCGTGTTGCGGCATTGGTATGCAAAACGAATGCAAGGGGAGAGACGAACTGCTGCTGGTTAGAGAGGCGATGGCCTGGCGGAAGCACGGTAGCGATGCGATGCGGTGTTGTCAGGTGTGAAACGCGAGAGGATGGAGTGGTCTGGGGAGGTGGCGGTCCTGGAGCATCACGCATGCTCTACGACCGCCAGGGCGTCACGGCCGCTCCTCCTCCTCCAGCCCCCGCCCCCGCCCCCGCCCCGCCCCCGCCCCGCCCCCGCCCCTGCCCCACCTGCATTGGCGCTGTCACCGCCCGTATGACTACACCAGCTTGTCCCTACACTCACCAATGCCCTCCAAGCCCTCCCCCTCCCCCTCCCCACCTGCATCATGCCGGTGGCCATGGCGGCACGGTCGCCCGTCTCAGCGGCCTTAGCAACCTGGGGGTATGGGGGTAGAGGCAGCGTAAGGGCAGTTTGACGCAGAACTGGAACATGCGGGGGTATAGACAGAGGGACAGGAGTGCCGGCGTGCCAGGGCGGGCAGGGCGCCACAGCAATTGCAGGGGGCACCCCTAGGGCGGCCTGCCCTGGTGGACAGCAACCTGAACATCAAGTCCGCACGTGCCAGCGCAACTCCGCTCCGGCCCCGCACTGCCAGGACACCCCCTGCGCCCGCGTTAAGCTCCACCTCGTCGCGCCCCTGCTGGACAACCGCCTGAACGACTGGCTTGACCAACGTCCCAACGTTGGCATTGTCCCCGCGCTGAGCCCCCGGCCCCTTGCTTCCACGACGTCCTTTCCTCGCATTCCCTCCCCCTGTAGCCCCACCCCGTTCTCCCCTTAACTGGCCAAGCCATGACACCCCGGCCCCCCGAGCCCCCACCTTGCCGCATGTGGTCCCATGCTCAACGCCCCCCTCCACTCTGCCCCCGCACCAGTCCTCGCCGTACCCCTGGCCCCAATGCCCCCTGGCCCCCCGGCATCCCCACCTCGTCCTCCCGCAGCTTGACGGCGATCTGCAGGCACTGCAGCCCCTCCTCGGGGTCCGCAGCCATCACCACGTTGCCCAGTGCCACCAGCACCTCAGACTGCAGCGAGGGGGAGGGGGGCAGCACACAGGTGCCTTATGCATACCGGTAACACACTGCGATGCCCCCGCTAGTTAGCTACTGAGCAGCCACGCTGCGTGATGTTTCCAGCAGCCCGAACTGCGCAAGGGGTTGCATTGCGTCCGTTCCATACCCACAATCCCTGGCACCATCAGTTGCTTCACCGGGACCTCGTCCCCGCCCTACTGTCAATACCAGTATTTAATTCCATATGTAGGTACCGCAGCCTACTTCCCGCCCGCATGTCTGCGGCGTAACGTCTTTTTTGCGGCTATCAGCACACACAGCTGCACTCTCTACCCGGCGCACGGCACAATCCTTAAACTCATTGTCCCCCACCTGCATGCCCGCGCTCTCCGCCTCCTGCGCCGCCACCAGCGCCTCCTTGAGCACCTCGGCAGCCTAGGGGAAATGAAGAGAAAGTGTGAGAGCTCTAGGTGAGTAATACACTGGCTGGTGCAACGGCAGTAGGGCTGTTCCTTGGGGCCGGCTGTCGTTGCTCTAGGCCCCGACCCTGATGCACATGGCCTGGCCTGCACAGGCCTGCCATGCTCAACCCCTCCCTGCGCAAGCAGAAATCGGATTTCAGCGTACCTGTACGTACATTCCCACGAGCACTGCTCACCAAGACGACGAGCTGCTCCGCTATTACTAATTGGCCAACTGCAACACCTTGGTGCACAGCCCCTCCTCTGCGCGCCCTCGTGCACCCTGCACCCCGCCCTCAGCCCCTCGCACACCGGTACTCAGCCCCTCCCACCGCTGGAAATCACAGGAAACGCATCATGATCCAGTCCTTCGTTTACTAACTCTGCCGTACCTTGATGTACTGCCCTGCCATCTTCCACAGGTTGCCCAGCCCGATGGAGTTATCCACACGTGCCGCCGTGTTGCCCTCGGCCACGGCAGCGTCGATGCCGGCCCTGCATTTGGACCAGCAGCAAGGGCATATCTGGTTTGTCCGGGGGCGCACATGGAACGCATGTACACGGAAGCACAACCGCGCGGTTGTGCCAACAAAGCGGGTATTCCCCCTTTTCCCCAGCACCGGTTTGCTGCTCGGGTGTCTCCTCCGCTGCGGCAACAGCGCAACGTCGTCACCAAAATGCTCTGCCCTCCGCTTCCCAATCATCCCCGCTCACTGGAATGCGTCCGCCGCCGGCGAGAAGTTGCCCAGCTTGGCGTTAGTGTGGCCCATCCACTTGTGCAGCTCCAGAACCAGCTCGGGGCGGTCGGCCTGCAGGCGGGATAACCAGGAGAGGACGCAGCAATGAGCCCTACAGCAATCAGCACATGGCCACATGCACAGCGTATTGCGGCCAGACGTCAGAGAAAGCCGTATTACGCGATGTGATGATGATACGTCATCGTCCTGTTCATCTTGCGGCAAACTGGGCCGGTCCGTAGCGCATAGTCAATTTGCCCCGTGGGAGCGAGAGGAGGGCATGCCAACAGTCCATACCAGTGCCCAACGACTCAGGTTGTGGTTGCAGTCCAAGCAGGTATCGGGGGTTGAAGCAGCATCCGGCCTACCTTCCGGGCATTCATTGTTCACATGCTTACATGTGGGGCACATGCCGGACACCGCGAGGCCTACCTTCCGTGCGTCCGCCTGAAGGGCGGTGAAGGCGGCCAGGGCGGTCTTGAGGTCACCTGTGGGGCCAAGGGTGGGCACAGGGGTGGCGGGCGGGGCCCTTCAGTTTCCGGACGCAGAGTCAAGGGGTGTCGCAGATGACAATGCATTTGGCCTTGTGCAGGGCCTCATGCATACAGTCCAAACGAACGTCCGCACGCATGACATTCGGAGGTGAATGCAGATCTACCAATTGCTGGGGCAGGGGCTGAAGGGCGACAGCGCCAGTGTGGGTAGTCTTATCGGTTTCTTCGCAGTCAAACCCGTGCCCGGCACTATGGTGTGTTGCAGCATGCACCCACAGCGCTGATACATACGCTAACCCACGCACGCACCTCCCAGGAAGTGCATCACGGCCTCCTCGAACCGCCCGTCCAGCGTGCCCGCGCCCTTCTCCGCAGCCTGCCGCAGCACCTCCACCAGCGCACCCTGAGGTGAAGGGGCAAAGTGGCAAACCCATCGTGACGGGCCCTCCCCCTGGGCAAAAAGATACAAGGGTGGTATGATGCCTCCGCAAGCGCATGGACACGGGGGGCCTGGAGGGCGCTGCGTGGAGGTGGCAGACATGGATAGATATGAGGGCCGGTGTTGCACTGGAGGGATGCTACTGGGTGCTGTGGGGCGGCTGTGTTAGGGCACCCGCGTGACGCACACACAGTGCCAGGAGAGCACTCACACCAGGCCTTAGTGATCAAGCCCCACCCACCTGCAGCCTGCTTCAATTAAACTAGTCGTTAGACATGCTACTTGCTTCGAACCTGTACCTAGTACTAGCCTTGTGTTCTGCTACTGTCACCCCGTAACTGCATCCCTACCCACCTGCAGCCCCACACCGCCGGAGAGGCGCGGGAACTACCAGATCGCACCGCACCTCAGCCTCACCGCCCCTCACCAACCCTGACCCAATTTCTACCTATCCCCGCAGGATCCCAGCTTTCGGCCACACCCACCTGCAGCCCACCGCTGTTGCTGGCACGACCAGCTGCGTCGCCACCCTCGCCCTCCGCCTTGCTGCCGCCAGCAGCAGCCGCCTCCCCAGCCCCATCGCCGCTGACGCCGCTGCCAGACGCCGCCTCCCCCGCTGCCTCAGGCTTTGCACCCGCAGCACCCGCAGCCTTCTCCCCCCCTGCCTCAGGCTCCTCATCCCCAGCCTCCTCCGGCTTGGCTTCCGCGCCAGCCTCGGCCTCCGGAACGGGCTCCCTGTCAGCGACAGCTGCCGTCGCAGCGGCACTGCCGGGCGCTGCCTCCGCTGCGGGAACAGCAGCAGCAGCAGCAGCCCCATCGGCGGCGGCATCAGTGCTGCCGCCGTCGCTGCCGCCGGCATCGGGGCCCGCAGCAGCAGCGGCAGCGGAGGCGGAGCCAGGCTTGGAGCCCTTGGAGCACGTCGCCTTGTGCTCCGCCCAGTGCTGCTTCTGGCACTTCTGCGTGCAGTAGTACACCTGCTTGCACTGGGAGCAGCGCTGCGGCAGCCCAGACAGGGGCTGGTTGCAGCAGGCACAGGCCTTGAGGTTGGAGGCCACGGGCTTAGCAGCGGTGGCCGTAGGGGCCGCAGAGGTGGAGGTTGAGGGACCACTGCCGTTGGCATTGGGCTCTGCCGCGACAACAGACGCTGACCGGGACTTAGCGCCGGCCGCGCCCGAGGGCGATGGCGTTTTGCGCACTGGCAGGGACGGAGCCGCGGCGCTGCGTGAAGCTGCGGAGGCCCCCCGCAGCGCCGCCCGTCAGGAGCGCCTGCATTGACACCGGGGGCTTGTCCTCCTCCGCAGGGCCCTCGTCGGAGGCTGGAGTGAGTACATATTTGTAGATCACATATCCGGCTCCACCCACGAGACCCGCTGTGGCAGCGATCGCTGCCGCGCGGTAGTACCAGGGGCTGTGCTCGCTCATCAGGCCGCTCCGACTGAATTTGCGTAAGCAGGGTCTGGTGGTCTGGACGATCCAAAGGTTGTTTGACAACTTCTACGTCTACCTCGCAGCGGGAAGAGGCGGATTCCTAAACCAGTCCTCAAACATCAGACCCGGAAGCAGTTGGTGGCCTAACCCAGTGCACAGTATGTACTAATACAGCATGCAAAGCCGTGTAACGCCGCGAGACAGTAGTTTGGGCAAGGAAGGCGCATGTGTGCATGGGCGATAGTTGGACACACCTCAACCTGCTTTGGCTTCGTAGCTCGTACAAATGCACCATCACGTTATATAAAATGCAGTTTGACCATTCGACTCTTGACTGACCAAAAAAGCAAGCAGAGACCCCTGGGACTCCCTTGCACTGCTGCTGCGCATTCGGCAGCGGCCAACCGTTCGCTTCGCACACATAAACTATTGCAACCAGCTCTTCCAGTTTTGACGTTCCAGCCCCTAATTCCAGTGCATGCGAAACCTGACTTTCAGTTTGCTGAGCGATTTTGACAGCATGTCCCGGGCCACCGGTCTTTTGAGGGCCGCGCTGTATCCCTCCCATGGCGCAAAAGCTTGGGCTCTATCAAGTCTTTCACGGAGGCTGTCCTCCGCGCCTGACCCGGCGACCGAGCCTGGCTCTAGCCGAGAGGCCGCTCTGCGGGACTTCCGGCAACAGGTCCAGGAGTTTGCGCAGCAAGTCGTTGCTCCCCATGCGGAGGCGATCGATAAAACAAACGACTTCCCCGCCTCAGTCAACCTCTGGCGAGAGATGGGGAGCTTTGGCCTTCTCGGTACGTTCCCATGTCGAAAAGCCCTTGCTCTCCCGCGCAGGCGACCTGCCAACGTGCCAATTGCTCTGTCTCTATGATCATAAGGCAATTTTCATCAATACGAAAGGTTGCCCTGCCTTGGTTTGCGCCCGAGTAGCGGCAAAAGGCCACGCGACGTCAACGCTACGTCAGCTGACGTTGGGGGGCAGCGCCAACGCCTACCCCTCTGCACCACAACCCGTCGCACCAGAGGACACGCCGAAGCTCGGATGAGACCGCATTCAACCCGCCCCCTCCATGAGTTGCCTTGCACCCTGCGCTTGCTGCGCAACATGCATGCGTGCTGGACTGACGGCTTTCTCTCCCTACTCCCCGTTGCCAAGCTCACCCCAGCCGTAACTCCCGTGCCTCCCCTCCCTCCCCGAGCCCAAACCCACGCACAGATCGTGCCCCTGGCGCCGCACCCCCATCCCCAAACCATCACGCTTGAAAAGACTAATACATGGCAGCTTAGTCTCCATTTGAACCCCATTTAAGCTCCCAGCTTGGTCCGTGCCTTTCCCCTGGCCCCAGGCATCACCGCCCCTGTGGAGTACGGCGGCCTGGGCATGGGCTACTCGGAGCACTGCGTGGCCATGGAGGTACGGCACGGTACGGCAATGGATGTACATTGTGGGACGGTACTGCGGCGCGGCAGTACCTGGACGGCAAGTGACCACCGAGGCCGGGTTGTACGGCACTCGGGAGCTGCTTGGCGTGGCCCGATGCACTGCCGATACCGATCCAGCTTGTTTGGGATGGCGATCGGCACAGTGCGATACTCCGTATCGTACACGTCGTACATTGCACTTGGCACCGTCAGTGCGGCACGTGACCAGGGCTGTGGCCCGGACAGCGCCCTGTACTGGCTTGATACCAGGCTCCCGGGCTGCAACACTCCGGTCAACCCTCAACCGTACAAACACTGTGCCGTTGCCGAATGAAACTTGGTGTTGGGGGAGTGGTTGACCGTGTCCGGCTTTTGCTCCAGCGGCAGGGCAAAGCAGCGCTCGCCACTGCATACACACGTACTGCACACGCCAGCAACACACCGACCGCAACCCACACACCAGCTTATTACCCGATGCGTCCTCCCGCCTGCCCGCAGGAGCTGAGCCGTGCCTCCGGCAGCGTGGGGCTGTCGTACGGCGCGCACTCCAACCTGTGCGTCAACCAGATCGTGCGCAACGCAACGCAGCAGCAGAAGGAGAAGTACCTCCCCAAGCTTATAGCGGGTGGGGTGAGGCCTTGGACGGCGGGCGTGTGAGGGAAACGTACGCGTGCGCCCTGCCTCAATACTGGGGAACGGCTCAGGTTGGGGACGGGCGCCTTCGTACACCGTGAACGCGCATCACGTCGGTGCCCGGCAGCAGATGGCCCCTGCCCATGCCAAGCAGGCTCTTGTGCGCATGCGTACATCTCGACACGATCGTCATCACATCAGATGCTGTGTTTGCTGTCTGTTCCAGGCGAGCACATTGGCGCTCTGGCCATGTCGGAGCCGGGCAGTGGCAGCGACGTGGTGTCCATGCGGTGCCGGGCGGAGGCCAGCCCCTCGGGTGACAGGTGGGCAGCAGGTGCATGTGTGTTAGCTGGGGTGCATGTGTAGCATGGGTGACGGAGTCAGCGACGTGGTGTCCATGCGGTGCAGGGCGGAGGTCAGCCCCTCGGGAAACAGGTTGGCAGCAGGTGTATGTGGCTTAGCTTGGGTGCATGTGTCGTAGCGGTGGCGTAGTACGGGTGACGGGGTTAGCGACGTGGTGTCCATGCGGTGCCGGGCAGAGGCCAGCCCCTCGGGTGGGAGGTTGGCAGCAGGTGCATGTGTGTTAGCTTGGGTGCATGTGTCTTAGCGGTGGCGTAGTACGGGTGACGGGGTCAGCGACATGGTGTCCATGCGGTGCAGGGCGGAGGCCAGCCCCTCGGGGGACAGGTGCGCAGCAGGTGCTCGTATGTTAGCGGGTGTGCAAGTGCGTGGGGGCCAGGACGTGGTGTTTGCGTTGCACCGTGCGGGCAAACACGGTATGGGGCTTACTGTTCGTAGCGAGGACCGCAACGGAGGGCAACCCATGTTGCGCTGCAGGTAATTGCGAGCTGATTGGGATCTTGCCGCTCGCTCCTTCGTCCCTCAGATTCGTGCTCAATGGCAACAAGATGTGGTGCACAAACGGACCCAAGGTGAGGGCAGTAGGGCGCCAGCGGTCAGGTCCGCAGTCGGCAGTTTCCTGTTGGAGCTTCCTGCGGGATGTGGAGAGCGAGCCGGGCCCTTTCGGACCCTGTTCCATCTTACCCAACGCTTGCACAGGGATTGCATGTACCTGTAGCTCGCGTGCTAACACACACGCACATGCGCACATGTGCGGATGCGCTGATGGTGTACTACAAATCCACCACCCGACATCCTCTTGATACCATGCATCATACAGCAGTCATGTTGACCAACAACTCAATGTGCCCCTAGGCGGACGTGCTGGTGGTGTACGCCAAGACCGACCCCGCCGCCGGGCCGCGCGGCATCACCGCCTTTCTGATCGAGAAGGGCATGCAGGGCTTCCGCACGGCGCAGAAGCTGGACAAGCTGGGCATGCGCGGCAGCGACACGTGCGAGCTGGTGTTTGAGAACTGTGAGGTGAGGTACCGGGAAATACAATGCGCTGTAGCTTCTGCTGCTTGGCGCCCATGCCGTACCGGCATTGCCGTGAGGGAAGCCCAACCGAGCGGGCATGGGAAGCGGCGATGCGTTTGAGGGGGTGCTACCGCCGTACCTTACGTCCACCTGCCTCGCGTCACATACAGGGGAGCCTGACCTCGACGCCCCGTCTGCTATCCCCACGCACTGTGGGACGCAGGTGCCCGCCGAAAACGTGCTTGGCGGCGTGGGGCGCGGCGTCAACGTCATGATGTCGGGGCTGGACTATGAGCGCCTGGTGCTGGCGGCGGGGCCGTGCGGCCTGCAGGTGGGTGACATGTGTATTAACTCCAAGCGTGTGTATTAGCGGTAGTAGTGCCAGCGTCGTTATGTGGGTGCTGGACTACGAGCGCCTGGTGCTGGCAGCAGGGCCGTGCGGCCTGCAGGTGGGTGACATATGTATTAACTCTAAGCGTGTGTATTAGCGGTGGTAGTGCCAGCGTCGTTATGTCGGTGCTGGACTACGAGCGCCTGGTGCTGGCAGCAGGGCCGTGCGGCCTGCAGGTGCGAGGGTGTATGCGCACCCCTACAGCGGCGCGGCTTGGATCCAGATTGGATCATTATGCGTACCCGCACTGGCTGGCGGCGGCGGGGTGCGCGGAGGCCCAGCCTCCACCGCCAGGCAGTTGCGACATAAGTTCTCCGACCGATTCTATCTACAGGGGATGTTGAAGCTTGTCCTGATGATCCCGACTCTGAAACTGTGATGGTCTCCACTCCAAAATAGCTTCACCCTTCTGCTCCCTCCCCTTGTCCTCAGGCTGCTGCGCTGGACGTGGCCCTGCCGTACTCCACGCAGCGGAAGCAGTTCGGTCAGCCCATCGGGGAGTTCCAGGTGGGCCAGGGTTGGGCCCTGGGCAAAACGGCTGCATTCTTGGTTTGCGGGCTGCAGTGAAAGTGTGCTGGGGAAGAGTGCCGGCGTAGGCTTGGAACCGGGACGGGTGTCCGATCACGCACCTATGCGAGTACCGCTAACTTCACACGTAGTGCAGGCATGTTGGCGCAGTGACAGGAATGTTCCCCTCTGTCCCCAACTCATTTCAATCCGCCTTAACACAAAGCTATGAAGTTGTAGAGTGGAACTTGGTCTTGGCGGAGTTGTTGACATGCCCGCCCCCCATTCACACGCTGCAGCTGATCCAGGCCAAGCTGGCCGACATGTTCACGCGGCTGCGCGCCTGCCGGGCGTACGTGTACGGCACGGCGGCGGCGGCGGACGGCGGGCGGGCTGACCGCAAGGACTGCGCCTCCGTCATCCTGTTTGCGGCGGAGGCCGCCACGAAGAGCGCGCTGGACGCGATCCAGGTGCGCAGGTTGGGCACTTGGCGAGCTCCAGTCTGGTAGTGCTGAGCACGGGACCACGTTGGTCGGGAGCCGAGCTTGTGGTTGGGGCAGTTGCGGTTTGGTACCGGGGGGCGGCCCGGGGTTTGGTACGTGGAAATGCCGCTTTTTCAGAGGCGCTCTGGACGCCGGCTGGGTGCAACAGGGTCGATCCTGTTGGAGGAGACGCCACGAAGAGACGCAAGGCTGATGTGTGGGGAAGGAGGGGAGGCCGGCCGATCTGCGTCTTTGCCTGTGCACGGCCGCTTGAAGTTGGATAGAGAAGTTGGATAGTGTCCGCATCCACGGCTTCTTGTGGCCACATACATCCTTGACTTCCGTGGGCGGTTTCCACAACTATCCAGCACCGACTCTTGCCCCTTACCCCATGCCCTGTGCGACGTTATGCTGGCAGATCCTGGGCGGCAACGGCTACATCAACGACTACCCCACGGGCCGCCTGCTGCGGGACGCAAAGGTCCGCAAAGGGCTGGGCTGGGCACGGGCTGGGCTGGGCGTTGGTCACCAGTGCACGGGGCTATGTACCGTCTTTGCTTGCCTGCACTGCACCCGGACAGAAGTGTGGGCCCTGTGTAGGAAGCGGGGGCGGAGGTGGATGGAGTATGCGTCCTTCAATTTGGATGAATCTGGGGCGCTGACTCTTTTTTTCTTCGCGTCATGCCGTACAGCTGTACGAGATCGGCGCTGGGACGAGCGAGATCCGGCGGTACCTCATCGGGCGGGAGCTATTTAAGGAGTGCGTGGAGGGGCGGCTACAGTACAACTGATGAGGGGTTGGCGTGGCGTTGAGGCGGGACTGCCGAGTGCCAGCTGGAGCCAGGGCCTTCGATCACGATGACGGGCTTTCACTGGCAGTGGGCACGGTTGCTTTGTATCATACTTCATCCAACGTACTCGGCAGATTACCTGATGGCACCTGCGTGTGCGGAGTGTTTGCATCTTGTAGCTATCGAATGGTGGCCATTCATCTGGCGTATGCAGCAGATGACCCATGGGTCGTCATAACAGCAAGCTGCACCAGGGGAGAGGGGTGTGCAACTGGGCCCCATGCAGGGGATGTTGCGCCAAAATCAAACCTGCGACCACATGGCAAGCGCCCGGACTTGTTCCATTATATAGCTGTGACCTAGATACATCGTTTCCGCGCCGCGGGACACCAATCGGCCCCACTCGGGGCAGGACCATTCCACCGGCGCGAGGACATGTAGGCCGGAGAGGCCCGACAACAGCACCAAGGAAGCTGCACCTCACTACGTGCTCATATGTGACATGAATAAGCCTTGTGTGCCTTGTGGCCGTGGCTGACTGCCATATGACACTCCTGGACCCGGAAATGCTTGTTCGTGAAACTCATTGCGACTGGCGGGGACGTGCAGAACCTCACAGAGGCGAGGCAACCCCCGCAGTCCATAGCCATATGTGTCTAGTTGAGGAGTGCACGCCGGCTTTCCGCGGCGGGGCGCGGCCGCACTTGCATAGCGGCCTCCAACCTGCCGGGTCTGTACGCCGACACGCCGTCGGTGGTCCCTCCCCTGCTCCCGCCGCTGTCATTCGCCAGTACCGCCCCTTGTCAAGCAGCCCCACCGTCTGATCCGTCCAACAAGCAACGGTGTGAAATATTGAGCATGACACAGATTCACAGCACAAGAGTACAATAACACTTATCCCACACAATCACCCACTCAGGCCACGTGTGCCGTGCTGTACTGCCTTTGCGGCTCAGCAAATCCTCTGGATACTGTCACCGTATTCTTTTTGCATGCTGTCGTAGTTTCTGCTACGCATTACTACACTACACACCAGGCCTGGAGTCCCCCTCTTGACCAAGCAGGCAGCACATAACGACCAGGGTACAGTACCTCCCCAGCCCCTGACGGCAGGGGCAGGGGAGGTATTCAGCAGTCCCTCGCCCATGCAAACCGACCTAGCAGCTATTCCAGATATGTCCAAGCGCCTTCACGATCGGTGGAACTTCAAAGATATCAAGCTACCTTGCCACCCCTGCACAAAGTACCACGCACACATACTTCGCACACTCCGACACAGACACAGAGCACACGCAGATGAACACACGCTCGCTCGCTTTTACTAGTGGAGAATCCAGTAAATAAGAAGGCTCACTCGATGAAAAATCCGGTACGTCCTGGTACTGTAGTGCACACCGCAATGCAGCCGACATAAAAGTCATGGCCGCACGGTGCGTCACTTGCCCTCCTGTGTCACGTTCTCTCAACCTCCTACCTATGGTGCTTGCCACCTGCATCGCCATTCGTTGCTGCCCGCTTTTGGCCCAATAGTACAATTGAGGCCGTTGCTACCAGAGCAGCGTCCGGCGGCTGCTGGTGCTCTTGCCGCCGGTCCTCCACATAGCATGCTGCCCTGGGGCCGCTTTGTCCTCCCCTCCTGCTCCTCATTTTGCTGCCGCCCGCTTGCTGCCACGCTGGGCCGAAGCAGCCGTCTCTGCGGCGGCCCCTGTCGCCTCCAGCTCTGTGTGGCCTTGCCCCGGCCCAGGTTCGCCCACCGCCACTGCTGCCCATGCAGCTGCAGTTGCTGCCCACTGCCGCCACTGCTATCCCTGCACCCCCTCCCTCAGCGGCCCGCGTCCCAGCTGCCTCTACAGCCGAGCCGCCCACCGCCTCTGTCCCCGCTGCCATGCCCTCCGCTGCTGCTCCCTCCAGCCTCCCCCCTCCGCTGCCGCTGCCTCACTGCCGCCTTGCGCTCCGCCCTCGCCGTTGGTATAGGCGTACGTCACCGTTCATATGAGATATGGTAACCGCTGGTGGCTCTCAGCGACCTGAAGGACGAGAAAAGAGGAGGGGGAAGGCAGATTGACGGTGACGGCCGACGCGCCATTGTATCGACCTACATGCACCTGCGTGCATTATGCATATGTATGTGAGGAATCACGCCTTTTCCGTTGTACCGCGGTCCATGTCTCCTCCTACGCGCAATAAAGGGCACGATGGCGACTCCCGCGTGTCAGCCGTGGAAGAATACATTCATGAACACCAGCCCAGACCCTGCAAGCATTTCATCGCTGCCGTTATGCAATGTATCAAGCGCCTAAAACCCCACCTGGCCCGGAAGGCGCCCAGGTGGGACGACGGAGGGGCCACAAGAAAGGCGAGTGCCACCTTGGTCGCATGCAAGGCTATTCTTATGGGCAAATAGAACGTCTGCTGAAGCGGCGGTGCGCGGTGCGGCAGCACAGCGGCAGTTTGGGCACCAAAAATCTCCCGAAACGGAACCTTTGTGTCGACAAGCGTGCTGCGGCCACACGGAGCCTTGCGAGGGCTTCTTCAGCACATGCTTTAGTGTAGAGTCCTTGCATATGACACCAGCGCCCCACAAAGCCCCGCATCCATACTGGAAGCACTCCGGAAAGCACCGCCTGGGACGCTCTGTCACCATTCACATCTACAAAGGAGTACAACTTAGGGTATGAGGTGTGTCGCAGGGTCCCAGAGGCCTGTCCGAGGCCGAGAGGTCCATGCCCAACTCCCGAAGCTGGCCTGTGTCGCGCTCTCCAGCGTTCCGGACCCCTATCCACCCTTAACATAACCCCTTATACGTGCTTTAGTGTAGAGTCTGGCCGGCGCTTGCTGACAAGCCCCCAAAGTGCTGGGTCGCTCATCCTGCTTGCCATGCGTCTCACCTGGCATTGGCCGCCCAGCGCCTCCGTACCCAGCCAGCACTTCCAGACATCCTAATAAACCTTCACGAGGCCCGTGGGCCCGCGTGGGCTGGCTAACTTGACTCCAGCCTACATGTCCTCGCGCCGGTGGAATGGTCCTGCCCCGAGTGGGGCCGATTGGTGTCCCGCGGCGCGGAAACGATGTATCTAGGCCACAGCTATATAATGGAACAAGTCCGGGCGCTTGCCATGTGGTCGCAGGTTTGATTTTGGCGCAACATCCCCTGCATGGGGCCCAGTTGCACACCCTCTCCCCTGAGCTGCACGTGCATCGACGCAGAAGGCATCGACGAGGGGTTCCGGCGTCGCTGTGTGTTCAATAGTTCCGCTTGCACAACTTACCTGTGACAGCAACGCCTTGTGTACCTTAGTCGGCCGCATTTGTCCTCTCCGCGCCAGACTAACCGTGTGGCAGCACCCGTCAAAGCAGCAGCAGTTGTGCCTTGTGTCGTCGGGCGGTAGGCTCTTATGCCGCGGTGTTGCCACATATCATAGGGTACTTGCAGTTGCTTTACAGTGACGTGGAAGTTGACGAGGCGTCTTCCCAACTGGCTGTCGTACTGTGCGTATCACCTGCTGTACAGCAGCGGCTTGTTTTGGCACGGCCGTCTGGAGCGCTTGTTTTTTTTTTCTTCGTGAGAAGGTTACAGGGGCTCGGAATTCGGTGCTTGGCAAGCACATGTGGGCGGATATGAACGCTCCACGGACCACCGCGATCTACTCTACCCAAGACTCAGAGAACTCGTCACACTGCCTGCTCCCAGTAAACTCACGAACAGGGGGATGGGGAACGAAGTCTGGAAACCAACTACCAGCTGATGCCCGACGGTTCATCATCCACTGATAGCCACCAACCACCGACACGCCTGTAATTGCTTGTAACCATGAAATGCTGCGCGCTTACCACAAATGGGGCACTCAGCTACGTACCGAACGTCTTAATACCGATATCCGCGAACAGAACCTTCTGGCAGGGAACGTCTGTACTCCGACCACCAGCCACGCCACGGCGGCCTTCCCTTGGACCTGACGAGGCAGCCCTGCGCAACCGGCCCAGCATCACTTGTTTCCATGGGGGTTGCAGGTTGCCGCCACCGCCCTGTTGTCCCCACGCAGTGTTCCGATCTTCCGTGGGGGCTTGCGGGTGACACGTCGAACCAGGTGCCTTCCGTGTAGCACACAATGCCAAAAATGCCTCTGGGGAACCCAGCTTTCGGATGGGGGGGGTCCAAACTTTGCTTTTGGGGGTCCCGCGCCTCAGCCCCCCCAACGCCCTCGCACCCTTGGCTCGCGACCCTTGCCCAGCTCAGCCAGCGCATTCCCTGCCCGCGTGCATTTGCTTCCCTCTTCCTTTATATGCACCTAACTGACGTATTTTCATCCCTCCGTTGTTTTCCCCTTCCCTTTCCGCCCTTGTTCCCAGGCGAGACGGGTTGACATGGGTGGGCGCGGGTTCGTTGTGCCGGCTTGCACCGTCGTGGGACAATAGGCATGAGGGTGCATTCAGTCAGCCAGTCAGCTCCAGCCAGCTTTCAGCGAGCGTTCCGGGTTGTCAGCGGCGCGTTTCCCAGCACGACGCCACGCTTTGCCGCAGCCTCAGCCGTGAACCCAGCCGGTACGTATCAGGTGGTAACCTGGTAAGTTTTAAGTTGCTTCCCGCTTTCCGTTGCCGCCGCTAACCTCGCTCTATGCAGGCCGACTACTTTGCCGCTTTGCGGTTACTCCACCCCCGTTTCCCCCGACGGCCTCCCTCACGGGCCCGTGTTTTTTTTTCTTGTGTGTCTTTCGGACATGGGCCCCACGGAGTTTCGGCGAAAAGTAGTCAGAAACGCAGCTGGTTCGACCCATACGATGAAGATAGGAACGCTGTCCCCACGCACCAGCTAATCGAAACTCTCTGGTTACCGTGTACGCGCATCACATGGCGATGTTCTTTGGCCCTATCGCAGGGCAGGCATGAGGGAGCCCCTGCACAAGGCCCTCCCTGGCTGTCACAGTCCACTCACGCTCCGCTCGTCTCAGTCCTCGGCCCCCCATCGCTCCCCGCTCCCCTCAACTCTCCTCTCTCCCTCCATTGATGCTCGGGTGCCTGCCTTTCTCATCGGGGGTCCCTGTCTCCGGCTCCGCCCGCACCCACACCTTCTCTCGTAATACCCGCACAACACCCCGCAGCCCATACCCTGCTGCGCTGCCGCCCTCCCAAGCCACAGCGCCCTGTGCATTATCCATCCCAAACCCCACTGACGCAGCCACGCCCACTAAGGCTCTCCACCATTGACCCCATACAAACCCCTACCGCCAACGGTTTCCCGCGTTTTACGCGTACCGTACCCCTACCACCCCCTATCCCACTTCTTTCCATCCACACATCACAGCGCCTCCATGCAGCACCTGCTCCAACATTCTCCGGCAAAGCTGCCTGTGCGGAAAACCTCCTGTTGCCGTGTCCCCCCTGGCATCTCCGCGCCCTCCACAGCACCTGCCCCGTCCTTGTATGATGCAGATGCCCTTACGCAGGACCTCTGACCACCACCTCTCCCCTCGTTACTGGCCAACTTCACAGCGCCCTCCGCAGCACCTGCTCCGCCATGCCGCGCCGCATGGAGGGGATGTCCGCCTGGGGTGGGGGTGTATAGGCAGGGCAGGCGCAGGGCTCGCAGCAGGGCCCAGAGTGGTTGACGGCCTCGTGTCTACTGTCCAACATGCAGCACAATCCGTTCTCAGGGGTCAGGGGCACGTCCTACTTGCCTTCTATCCTGGCAGACACACCTGGCTGAAAGCGAAGTCGCGGGGTGCCTCCCCCCGCGCCAGCAGCTCCGCGTAGGCGCAGGTGAACAAGCCACAGCTGGAGCCGTCCAGCTGCAGAGGCAATAGGAGAGTACGGGGTGCTCGGTTAAACAATGAGCTACGTAAAATTGGTATCAAAGGCCACAGCTGGAGCCGCCGCGCTGCGCACTCAGAACGGTTGCCAATGCGACCGCTCAGCGAATGGACAATGACCTTGAACACGCTCAGGGCCATCGCACCTGTTTGGGGATGCGCCCGCTCAGGTTCTCCACCCGCCACCCGCCACCCTGCCCATTCCCCTGCTCCCCCAGCGCCACGCCCTTGTCCTGTGCGTCCCGCTCCAGCCAGCACCGCAGCGCGCCCAGCACCCGCCCGCAGGCGCCGCCCGCCCCAAGGCTGTCGTAGTATTGCAACAGGCGACGCTGGGGCCAGACGGCAGCCAGGCACCTGGGTGGTTCAGGTGTGAAAGTGTGCGTTAGACACATGTGGGACATGACAGATCATACCATGCGGGGCCCTAGGCAGTCGCAGTACTGGTGTAGTCGGCGGACCTTCGGCCAGGCGGCCCAGCACTTGTGCTCGCACACGTGTGGCACGGCGCTGGTGCCCGTGTAGGGGTATGCATGTTGGGTTAGGCTGCCTCAGTGCTGCAGCGGTTGACGCCAGCGCCAGGCCACCGCAAGACACGTGGTGCAGCAGGTTTTGCTGAACTCAACAAGGGACTCAGGAGGGGACACAGGCAGACCGGTCACCTGGGCCGTCGCAACGCACACACCGCCAACCCACCAGTGCGTGTTGCCGTGGTTGATGGGGAAAAGCAGCAGGTCCCGCTTCAGCACGCACTCCGCCGTGCGCGTGCGGGCGGGGAGTGTCCACCGCTGCACGCCCGCGTAGTCGATGGCGGGGTCACCGCCGCCGCCGCCGCCACGGCCCAAGCCACGGCTGTCAGCGCCGCCACTGCCGCCGTCGGTACCGCGGCCTGGACCGGTGCCCCGGCGGCGGTGGAATGATGTTTCTGTCCCGTCAGCGGCTCCGGATGCATGGTTCATGGGGGCAGTGGCGGCTGCGGCGGCGGCAGAGGAAGCGCCGAGGCGGGTGGACATCCGCTGCTGCTGTTGGGGGCGCAGGGCGGTAGGAGCTGCGGGCCTGGCCCCCACCCCCACCAGCTTGGTGTAGAAGAAGCTGTTAAAGGCGTATACGGTGAGGGGCGGCGCTGGGAAAGGGGCGGCGGGGGCGGCGGCAGGGCCAGCGGTGAGGGAAGGCGCGGGGTCAGGGGCAGGGCCAGCGGAGGCCAAGGCTGGAGCCTGCCCCTGCCCTTGGCCCTGCTCCTGGTTTGGCTCCTGTCCCTGCTGCCAGGTGTCCTGCTCGCCCGGTTGCGGCCGCTTTTTGCCCTTTTTCCGCGAAAACACTTTGATGGTGGTGCACGCCGGCGCAGCCCCAGCCACCGCAGGGGCAGCCGTGCACACGACACGGCACCCTGGTCCCTCGAGCTTGGCATCCCCAGCTGCCACAGGTGGCGCCTCGCATGCAACCTGGCAGTGACCCGTCGCTTCGGCTTCCCCAGCGACAGGACCTGCCTCCGCCGCAGGGTCCGCCATGGCCGCGGCGTGCCCCCCACACGAGGCAGGCCCGTGCACCGCACCCCCATGCTCAGCAGACTCAGCCACGCCAACCGTGTCCCCGCGCGCTGCCTGTCCCAGCATGGTACCTTCCCCGCACGCGCCAACCCCGCATGCGACAGCTCCTTTATCCGCAACAGCGGGAGAACCGCGTGCGGCTGGGGCGGGAGCCACCGCCGGAGCGCCATCTCCGTCCAGCCCGGCCGCATGACTGGACGCCGACATCGCCGACTGGCCCGCCCCGTCTGAAGCATCCAAGGACTCGGGAGCCGCGTCTTCACTGGCAGGAAGAGGACCACGCCTGCAGTGGCAGCCCGTCCGAGGGTCGCAAGTTCTGGTGAACTTGTGCCCTGGACTGCTGACCGCGCCGCCGCCCCTGCTGCCATCGCCTCCGCTGCATCCAGCCCCTTGGGCTGGGGACCCCTCAGGCCCTGACGGCCCAGTCCGCCTCCGCTTTGGCGTGCCTTCCACGTGCTCCTGCCCCTGTTTATCGCCCGACGCGTCCTTCCTGGCCACGTGCCCCTGCGCGTCCTCCGATGCGCCTCCCAGCGCCCCGCACACCGCTGGGCTAGGGGCACATTGCGCAGCTGCATCCTCGCCATGCTCCTCTGCCCCGCCCTGGGCACATCCTGCGGCCTCTCCCCCGCCAGGATCCTGACTCCCGCCACCCCGGCCGCCCTCACCGCCATCCCCAGTTCCCAACACCTCCTGGTCCCTACGCCTCTTTTTGGCCTTCTTTCGCCGCTTGCCCGCCGCCTGCTGCGCGGCTCCAGGGGAGGGCCCTGTTCCATCTGGGGGTGCAACTGGGCACCCGCCGGACTCCCCGACGGGAGCCCGTTGCTGCTCGGCAGTACCCAGCGCACCTGTGCCCGGAAGCGAGCTATTCGAAGGGAGCCCTGCGGGGCCACCGCAGGGACTGCCACTGCCACTGCCGCCATCGGCGCCAGAGGAGGCCCTTGCGGCCGACGGGGCCCCGACCGGGCTCCCGGGCCCCTCCCAGACGTGAGTTGGTTGCGGCCCGGTAGCACTCGGCACGCCTGTGGCCGGTGGGGAGCTGCCCGAGGGGAGCCCTGCAGGTGCGCTGCAGGACGCGCCGCTGCCCCCGTCGCTGCCACGGCAGGTGCGGCTCTCCTTGACGGCAGGTGAGGGAGGCGCAGCAGGCGCCCGCTGGCCAAACGGCATGGAGGCAGCGGGGTCAGCGCTCGTCGTAGGTGAGGCATGGGCGCCGGGTGATGTTGCGTTGTGAGTCATTGGAGACGTGGCAGCTGAGCTGGTGGCGGCCGGGTCGGCGCGTGGATCCATAGCCGGCGGTGCGGCGTCAGCTGGGCTGGTGGGCAGGGAAAGCGCAGCGGTGGGCGGGCTGGTGGCGGCGGTTGGAGCGGCTGGCAGTGAGGTGGCGGCGGACGGAGCGCCGCCCTCCGGGTGCGGCCCAGTGGTACCAGTACCAGACTTGTAGGCTTTTGTGCGCTTGCTTGGGCTGCGGTGCGACGAAGCGGCGGACGCTGCTGCCTCTGCTGCTGTGGCGGCTGCTTCTGCTGGTGGTGCGGTTGATGCTGGTGGGTTTGCTGCTGATGCAGCGTTGGCTGCTGCCGCGGCTGCCTGCTCGTTGTACCGCTTCTATGGGGCAGTGTGGGGAAGTATGGAGGTAGCCGTGAGCCTTGGAATGCTATCCCTATCCCTTTGCAACGCGCATGCACACGGGCACGCACTAGTTCATTTCCAACTTGCAGGCTTGCATGAGGCGGTCAGAAACCGCAATATGACGAGCACAGGGCAGAAGATTTATGATACGTGGTGTTGTTATCCCGCGACCGTATCGCTGCATGGCATTGCACACTTTGCCCACCATGATGAGCAGCATGTAGAAGTTGATGACCTCGTCGTTGAGCCAGCAGCCGCCCGACAGCAGCCGGGACAGGTCGCACTGCCGCAGCTGTGGTGCACCAGAGGGCAGCAGGGGTGTGACCACAGGTAAACGTGCATCACATTGACAGCTGGGGAACGGAGCATATGTGGTTGTTTGTTGTGTGGTCCTGAGGCACACGCCGAGACTGTCTTCCACGTCGACGCCCGTAATGAGTCGCCATCCGTTGGCACACGTGGGTTCCTGCTCAGGGCTGGGGCCCTGCCCTGATAACGGTGATGCATGCATCTCATCGCCCCATGGCCCAGCAAGGCGTGTTACTGCAGCAACCCAAACCCACCTCCTGGAGGTTGGTGGCGGGCCCAACCTGCAACGCACAGGGAGCAGGGGAGCGGCAAGCGTAACGCGCTGTGCTACAAGGCAGTTGTGCAGTGCTACAGGTAAGCTCAGTCCTGCACATCCTCACAGGGCGCAGGGTCCCGAATATTGTACTTCTAGTGTATTATTATAATATTGTACTTCTAGTGTTGGCAGGGCCCGTTATTGCGTCGGCATGGTACGGTTGGAGTGTGGGCTTATTCGCTGGTTTGCACGGCAAAGATACCAAACTGCCATTGCGTCTGACCAAAAGAAACAGTAATTGGGTGATCCTCGATGCCTCACCGGCAGCTGCGCGACTGGCTGCAAAGGCTTGGGCCGCGGCCGCCGGGCCGCGTGCGCCGCCAGCGCCGGCGTGGGACCCCTCGACACCGCCAGCGAGGCAGGCACGCCACGGGGAGGAGGAGGAGGCGCAGCTGCAGGCGGCGCGGGGGCCGGTGCCGGGACCTCCTCAGCCACAGGCGGCACGGCCGGGAGGGCAGGTGCCGCCGCTGGCGCAGTAGCCACAGCAGTGTCGCCAGAGCAGCTGGTGTTGGGTGCGGGCCTTGCTGTGTGCGTGTGGGCGTTTGCAGCATCGCCGGCCACAGTGGCGGCCTGGCGGGCGGAGCGGCGCACCTTGGGAGCCGGGGGCGGCGAGGGAGGTGCAGCTGGACCCCAAGTACATCCGCCCCCCGCAGCAGCACCCTCTGCGAGGGCGCCAACATCCGGAGAAGCAGCAGCTGCGGTTGAAGCAGCATCAGCTGCTGCTGCTGCAGCTGCTGCTCTTCTCTTGGCACGTTTCTCCTTCTTGGTCATCTTGGCGACGTCGCTCACTCCTGTCCCTGCCGGCCCCACCTCGGTGCCCTGCTCCCTGGCGGCACTGGCAGGCCGCACTACGTCAGCCTCGCCCTCTCCGCTGTGCCACGGCTCGTGCCGTGCGTGCGATCCGTGCGGCCGGCCCTGCTGCACTGCAGCAGCCTCCCCGTGACGTCCCTTCCGCCCCGAGCACTCAGGCGACGCCCTGACCCCGTCCGCCCCTGCGGGGCACATCCCGGGCTTCGGCGGTGACTCTAGGGAAGGGGTAGAGGCTGACACTTGCGCGCCCGCAGCCTCTCCCCAGACCTCTCGAGTGCCGTCCCTCTCCCCTTCCCGCCCCTGCGCCTGCCTTCGCCCTTGCCGCTGCTTCCCTCGTTCACCCACATCCGTCCATGCCACGCCTGCTGCACCTCCTGGCTCCTCCTCCGCCTCTTCCTGCTGCTGCTGCCTGCCAGCACCACCAAAGGGTGACTCGCGACCATCTGCAGGGACCACAATGGGTCTCGGCAGCGGAGCCGTGGCTGGGGCCGGGGCTGACCCAGGCAGCTGCTCGCATGCCTCTGCAGGTGGCCCGGTACCCCCGGCTGGTGGATGGCTGCCGTGGGCATTCGGTGTCAGCACGCGCCTCGCCTGCGCCGACGCGGCCTGGACGGCTTTATGCAGGGAAACGAGCTGAGACCTGAAGAACGACTTCATGGAGGACACGGGGTTTGAGCTGGGACTGGAGCTGGAGCCGCAGCGGCGCTGCCGCTTTGGCGGCCGGCCACACAGCAGGTGGTGGGCATACTGCAGGGCCTGTGCGGCTCTGCGGCTGCCTGTGAGGCACATCATGACGGGGACGCTGAGCCGGGAAGCGTGCTGGCGACCCCTGCGGTAACGCCGGTGTTGTTGCCCCAGCTGTTGCGGGTGCGGGTGGGGCTTAGGTGACAGGTGGGTGTTGTGCGGTGCACAAGCCGGTCCGAGGGACTTGCCATCGTGGAAACGTTTCCTCCCATTAGAGAGGATTTTTCCATTGAAGATGGGGTCATCCGGCGGGGCAGCGAGCGGCTGTTCGCTGCGGGAACGGCTGGTCATGTCCTCGCCGGCGGCAGGCTTCTGGTCAACACGCGCGGGCTCCAGCTAGAAATGCGCATAACACCATTATGTGTCGACTGTCGTGGAAACGCTGGCGCGCTGCAGCAGCGGATGAGAAGCTATATGGTCGCTTTCCCTTATTGCAGAGACGCCTTGGAGCACCGCGAATTGCGTAGACAGAAACCAGTCGAGAAAGATGCTACTTCAACGCAAACCCTCATGAAACTTTGCGGCTTTGGTCAAGACGAAAATTCAACTTGCGCAGCACAGCAAAAGCACAGATGGTCCATGTGCCCGCATGGGTATAGCACAGAGTGCGAGGACCTCAAATAAGTCATACATCTGACCTATCACAGGCCGTAGCGGCCTTTGCCACAAGTGGCCGCACTGGCCCCCGGCCGTCGGGTGCCGACGCCCTGCTGCTCCGTCTGTCACAGGTGGCTGTCAGTTATCAGCAAGTTGCGGAGCCCACTGCCTGCATAATAACTAACACATGTCGTTTTGCTTTTGGCGCACCTGTAACAGATACATCTTTCTCCCCGCACCATCGTGCGTGCCTCACCGGTACCGTACCTGTGCGCTCCTCGCCGCGCTCCCTTTTTTAATCTGTGCTCCTGCATTCCAGAGGGAGATCCCGTGGGGAGACCCCGTTGGGAGACCCGGGGTTCGTTCTCCCCTGCCCAAACCTGATGTATAGGTGCGTGTAGCCGGGAGCAGCAAGGATTGTGTGGCCACATCAGCCACACAATATCACAATCACATATATACGTGCGTGGTCCCACCCCTTCAGAAGCCCAGCCCCGTCCCAGCCTGCTGCTATGCTGCCAGGTTCCAAAGTATACATCTGCTGCATTAAGGTACTGTAATAATTTATATGTCAACGCCCATTCTATGCTTGCATTGTCAGCTTAGGTCCAGGCAGGGTCCAGTGGTTCCCTACTTAAATCTGTTATCCAGCTGCTGTGCTTGCCTTCCAGGGGGGGAAGGCGGGTCAGACGAGGGCCGTAGATAGCTAGTACGGCGGAAATTCAACCGATTATAATTGTCGGGATTTGTGTTGGAAGCGTTAGGACGTCCATGTACACGTGCTCAACATACACGTCTACCGGACGCCCCGACCTGCCCCAACCGTTGGAAGATCCATGGGTTTGCACAGCAGGCTAGGGGCGTCACCAGAAGCCTTGTTCTATACACTTGATAAACGGGGGGCGGATTGTTCCGTTTGTCCGGCTTCCATGGCTGCGCTGTGCGACCAGTGGTACCCGCTTGCGGCTTGGGACACACAGCTGTGCACGTGGCACGTGCCCCGACACCAGACGAGTGGTCAAGGTCCGAGGGGCAAGCTAGATATTATGCACTACATAATGTTGTTACGGAAATGGGCAGGTTTGCAGTAAGCAGGGCAACGTATATTGCGGCGAAGTAAGTCTACTTTGCAGTGTTCCCGATTCATACACCTGTAGCAAGCTTCGCGGAGAGTCAAGCGCATGTGTCAGACTGTGGGGGCTACTGCTGGACTCTGAAAGATGCACTTCTGTTTGATATTTACCCATGACGATTCTCCAAGCTGGATGACCTTTGCAACTGCCAACACCGTTGACGAAGGACGGATTTCCAAGGCAGAAAGCAGACCGGAATATCTCAATAATCCTTCCAAAATGATGCTTTGATTACAATTTAAATTACTCCGCAAACTGTTGCCTTTGTGCGTGACGTGCGGAGAGCAGTCATACATTGCGCGCACTACATACCGACAGCAGATGCGGCAGTCAGCGCTACGGTTGACTGCTTACTTTGATGTCGGACATTGTCGCTGCACGCTGCAGTGCGTGGCCGTATGGGTCACGCTGAGCTGCCTGCTGCCACTGACGTTCCCAGTGACCGCAAGAAGGCTGTGCTCGGGCAGCACAGAATCAGATAGCACGCGCCTAGTCCAACAAGCTCTAGAGGACACCACACAGCACTGGAATGTCAGCGCGGACGTGCAAGCTCAGGAACTCAGCCGCGTGCTCAGCATCGCGCGCGGATTGTTGCGAGGGCAGCTAGACTTGCCTCGCCACGTCGCGGAATTGAGGGCCGGAGGGACTGCCGCTTTCCTGGTTGCCGTTTTGGATCAATACAACAGCATCCAAGCAGACGAGGTGCAGTCATGGGCAGCTGCCGTGTCGTCGTTTCTCAGGCAGCACGCAGAGCAGGTGTGGGAAAGCGGCAGCTCGCCAACAAGCACGCGCACGCCGACCCGGCGGATGACCAGGGGCTCCATCGGAAGCAGTCAAAAAAGCATAAGTGTGCCCGATAGCGTATTCGGACTGTCAGGTGGCGACCAGGCCGGCCTGACGGGCCTGCCGCTGGTGCGGCGGGTACTGATGGCACAGCTGCTGCTGTCGTGGATGGGGCCGTGGGGAAGGCACCTGCCAGATGGTTCGGAAGCCCTCATAGCGAGCATCATGGAACAGGTAAGCCAGAGAAGTTAAGCAGGAAGGTTCCGTCCTTGCTTGCTTGTTTGCCTGCTTCCTTTGCTTCAATTTCTGCACACAAGCACGCACGCACATACACGCGGAGCGAGTAAAGGCTGCAGGGGTGCAGTACTGCATGCTGGTGTCAGGACGCGTGGTTGTCCGACATTGTACTTCTCGTGGCTCGGCACAACATGACATGACATGAAATTAAACTGCTCGCGCACGGTGCGGTGCCGGTGGTGCTTGCCTTTATGCAGCTGTACGGCACACACGTGGCTTCCGTGACACGCCGCGGCATGGTGGAGTTCCTGCACATCTCCAAGTCCGGAGGGACTTCCTTCAGCGACGTGGCAAGTGAGCAAGAGATGCGCCGCGCGCGCTTTTATGGGGATTTGCTTGGTTTTGGCGCTGTATGGGAACACGCCCCCTGAAAGGGTAGAGGCCTGACCGCTCTCCTCCCGCCCGTTACAGCGGTCCGCACGTTGCCATGTGAAATTGGTGGCTGAAACCCCTTTGATGTCATGCTGCTGAACCCTTGCCGAACCTTATACTGTCTCCCTGGTGCATGCCAGGCGGAAACAGCTGCACATTGCGTGCGCCCCAGCACCGAAGGGCTTGCAGCCAACCCCGGCCCCTCCCACCGTCGGTGGTTTCCACCTAACCATTGCATGTGTCCCACCGTCTATACGCTACCAGGCAAAAACGCTGCGCCGTGACGCCGTGCATGTGCCGCCGCACTCCTCACAAGCAAGCTTGCGCTGACCGGCTCCCTCTCCCGCCGTGCCCTTCCAACGGCCTCCAGGCGAGAACGGCTGCGCCATGTGCGGCCGCGCGGACGGCAACCTGCAGCCGCTGGACGACGAGTGCCGCTGGCTCAACCTCACCGCACTGAGGGAGCGCACCAGCAAGCGCAACAGCGGGTGCGTATGCGCGGGCCGCCGTCACCTCGCAGGTTACCTTACGTAGCGTAACTGCCGAAAGGCGCATTCCCTAAAGCGCGACACCGCTGTTGCCCCATGGTACACCAGTGCATGCCTATCTGCCGTACGCACACGGGCACGGGGACCACTGCTTGGAGCTGCTGGGCACGCTATGGCCTGGTGGAGCCGCAGTGCGTGCCCCTGGCAGACTCCGTGCTTGCACCCAGCGCCAAATGCACGCAATCGTCTGCCATTGCCGTATGTAAGGACTAGGACTATAGGACTTTGTCTGCTCATGCGGCACATGTGGTGAGTATCGTCCGATCGCAACGACGTGTGTTACATACAGCGTGATGGAGCGGCGCACTCGTCAGAACATACACTAACCGTTGCTGGCCGTCAGCACAGCAACCGCAGCTCCAGGTCTGTACGACACGCCCCCTAGCCACGTTCCGTCTATGCACCTAAACCAAAGTACACTGCGCAGCTGGGCACCCCACGCCTACAGCCACATGTTTTCGATACAATAGATCTACTTGCAGCGCCGCTCATGCAGCACGGAACTCACGGACGCAGCCTCCGACACGTGCCGTTGATGTGGGTTGCAGCTGGGCGCGCTACGGCCTGGTTGAGCGGCGCACACGTGTGCACGGCTGCGCCGCCCGCGCGTCGTTCGTGGCGACGGAGGGCTACCGCTACATCTCCAACGAGTACACGCTGCACGGCGGCACGCGCAGTATGCACGACACGCACCTGTGCCCCCAGTTCGTCAACGTGGTCATGCTCAGGTGCGTGGGTGCGCGTTGGGGCGTGAGTATGGGACCCTGGCGGCTTGTGATGTACGCACGGTGGAACGTACAGCGTGTGTGGCTACTTGCACGTGTAGCGTCCGTTTGTCAATGAGGTCGCGCTCAGGGTTGTTGTGGACGAGGAGAGTGTAAGCCCAGTTCGATCGCACGCACACCCATGCTCAGAGGAATGCGAGCAGGGGTACCATGGCGCGGGCCGGGGCTAGAGCGTGGCATGCTTATGCTCTATCTGATGGGTTGTCGGCTTGGTCGAATACCTAACAACACGCGTGAGGTCTGCGCGAACAAAGGGGATGGGGTAGGCCTAGGAAGTACAGCGGTACTTTGGTACGGCTGATGTGGGGCTAGGGGCTGCACGACGGCAGTGGGGGCCGAGAGTAGATGCGGCTATTGGTTCCACAATACCATTGCACGTCCTGAATCACACATACGTTATGCCGTGGGGTTGCCGCGTACCATGGCTGAGGGTGCTCCGTGTGGGGATGCAGCAGGTGCTCCACTACCGGTAAGCAGGCCCCTGCGGCATCGCTGGTATCCCCTCACAGCTTTACTCCACCTCCGCGATTGCCTAACACCTATTGCCTTCCCTCCCTTGGCCATGTACGGCACCACTCCTGCTGCTCCAGGGAGCCGACGGAGCGGCTAGAGTCGCACCTCCGCTACACGCTGCTGAACTGGGGCAGCGCCTTGGAGCGGCCAGTCCGCCCGGGCGGCCCACAGATGGGGCAGCTGCTGTGCAGCAACTGGCCCGACCCCAGCTGGGAGGCGGGCACGTGGCACGACCTCGCCCCGCCCGTGGCGGACAACTACATGACGCGGTAGGGGCCCACCGGCAGCAGTGCAACGCGTGCAGCTCAATCTGCTGGGTGTCACGGCTTCATGTTTAGCCTGACGGAGATACGTCGGATGCTCCCTGCGGGCTTGACGATTGCGGCTATGCTGCAGAGGACATCTCATCAATGAGGCGCCAAGCGCCGGAACATACGTTCCGTCGCCTTCCGCGTCTGTGGCCTCATTTGCCTGTACCTCAACCCGCCCCCACCCCCACATCCCACCGCCTGTAACACAACACCCTGCATAGGACCTTTCTGGGCGAGCCCGGCTTCCACACCCCCGTGGGCTCCATCTCCTCGGAGCACGTGTCCGTGGCCCGGTCGCTGCTGCTGCAGTTCGACCTGGTGCTGGACCTCAACGCGGGGCAGCAAGTGGGCGACACGCTGCTGCAGCAGGGGCTGGGCTGGTCCACCACGCTGGCAGAGGTGGGTTGCGGACGCGGTGCGGAAATGGGATATCTAGAATCCCTGACAAGCAGACGAATATAAAAATTTCACGGCACCACGCTGGTGGTGGTGGTGGGTGCGTTGGGGCTCGGCACGCCGCGGTCCGCTTGTGGCTGTGCGCTTGCGCACGTGCCTGTTGCAGCAGGCGCTGGGGTGGGCAGCAACGCTGGCGGAGGTGGGTGCAAGGCGCCCTCCGCCTGTGAATGTGCGTGTGCCGTGTGGACTGCTGGTGGTGCGGGCAGGGGCTCGTGTGGTCCACCATGCTGACGGAAGGTGTGCGGGGCCGAGGCCCGCCGCAGTCCGCCTGTGGCTGCGGAAGGCGTGCCTCGCCAGCACCCTATGCCAGCTCCACGCCGCCGCTACCGCTTCCAGTGTCCGGTTACCGGTATGTGCACGTGCGCATGTTAGCTTTATCCAACTCCGACTCCGCCCGGCTGCACGGCTGACCAAAGCCCCCGCCCCTATGCTCACCTAACGCAGATGCGCTCGCGGAGCTCCGCACACATCTCCGAGAAGCGGGGCCACGGGACCGACTTCTGCGTGCCTGCCGGCCAGGACGAGGTGCTGGGGGACGGGAGGCAGGGGCCCGACAAGGAGCTGTACAGGTGGGCTGGCGCTGGTACGGTACGGCACTTGATGCGGTGTTGGACCTGATGGTGGTGTGCGTCAAGATACATGCTTTATGGCGACGGCAAGTAACGCCCGCGCCCGTGTTAGTGACCGCTTGTGGCTGTTTGCGCTTGCATGCACTGCGGTCCAGTCAATTGCCGCAATAGCCTGCGCGGTGCTTCCCTTCCCCAAACCGCTGCTCCGCACATCGTGTGTGTCGGCCGGCCATGCAAAAAGCACTCATGCCTCTACTTGCAGTCGCGTGCTGCAATGCGCAGGTTCTGCTCGCCTGCCAGTCACCAAGTACGGTGGTGCGCTCCTTGCATTCGTGTGCTGCAGGTTCGGTTCGGCGCTCAACCGCCTAGACTACCTAGTCAACCAGGTCGCCAGACAGCAGGGCCTCAATCCAGAGCAGGTGGCTCAGAAAGTCGCGAGCAGCAGCAGGGCGGAGAGCGGTGCTGATCCACACATCGTTGACGCGGCGGGGGAGGAGGAGGCTTCCGAAGCAGCAGGGCGGTGTGGCTTGGTGGGCCATGATGCGAGGGCCCCTGCCGGCCCCCGGGCAGCACGGCATACGCGGAAAGGCTGAGGCGCGCACATTACAACCCTGATTACAACGAACGGAGGCACGCGGGGAAAGGCATGGAGCGGCATAGCTTGCTGCGCTGGGAATCTCTGGACAGCAGTGTATTGCACGGGAATGGGGACGCTGGGTTTGTGCGCCGCAGCCGAGCATGGGTGGTTGGCCTGGGCACTGATCGAACCAAACGACCACTGAAGCACGCATGAGACTTCGTTGTGGGGCATACATGGATTGCATTTCGCCAAGGTAAATGAATTGGTTAAGGAGTAAGCCATACTTGATTGTTATGTGGGGAGTACGCAAGGCCTTGGGCATCCTTTGCGATCAGTCAGTCAGTCAGGTCAACGGGCACTTGTGAACTGCTGGTACAGGGCCGGGTATGGCTCCAAAACGCACGCTGCGAGCCCCCGGCAAATACCGGTGTTTGATGGCTATGAAGGCCGGCATCCTTTAGGTCTGGCGTGTGATTGTAGCACGTACATCATTCATCCACAATTGTGGGGAGGATTGTGGATGTGCGGTGTGTGGATGTGCGCTTGTCTGCTTTAGTCCCTTCTTGCTCGTCAGCACGCCCGGTGTGCTGTAGCTTGGGTGCACTCAATACACTGCAAATAAATCAGCGCGTTGCGCACTGCACTTGGGGCTCTTGTGCAGCAATGCACGGTTGGCTGGACTGGCTGGTTGGGATGGCGTGTGGAACTCCTGGGATGCTGCGGGACAGCGGTGGGTCTGGCATGGCATGGGACACAGAAGGGTTGCGTGGATGGGACGCCGTGGCCGTACAATGGAACGTGGCAGCGTTCGCCTGCAGTAGCCTGCATTGCTGGAGGGGCCACGCTGCGCCACTCGCTGAGTGTGGAACACACTGGTGCGCATGCCGGTTGTTCTGTGCTTGCGGTACGCGCTGTGTGGTCAGCGTGGGAGGCGCGGGCGGTGGTGCTGGTGGCGTCCCGGTAGCGGGCAAGAGGCTCAGTGAGCGCGTGTTTCACAAGCTGTGTCCTGTGCGTAATAAGGGCATCTTGGCTGGGGCAGCCAGCCAGGCGGTCGCAGCACAAGTAACTGAGGGATGCAGAAGCTCAGCCTGGAATGCGAAAGGAGGTGTCGAGGGCGGTGTCGGCGAACTACTGAGTTTGGTTCCTGTCCTACACGTCCGCTTTTCTTGGCTGGATCTCTGGACCCACGTCCACTCGAGGCTGCAGTGGCAAGCGCTGTGCAAACGGCAAGCGGGCTGCGCACATGATGGGCCACCTTGGTCTAGCTAGGTCCAAGCGACGCATGCAGTACACTCCTGGGCTGCAAGGTAACCTCACGCCTGACTACACATGGGGCTCAAGACAGGTCCTGGCCATCGCTGCGATTCCGCACTCACCACACCGCCGCCCCTGCACACTAGTTACTATTTTGCACTACTCGTCCTTATGGCCCCCTGGCTCTCCGGACGTGCCCCTCCTGGGGTCTGCAACTGTAACTGTAACTCACCACACCACGAGGGCCTGTGCACTGGAGCATGTAGGCATGAATGCATTGGCCTGAAGGCTGTGGCCATTAGCAGATGAATGGGCCCAGTCACCAGGTTCACCGAAAAACTACCAACAGGCACGTGCAGATTTCAAGAATACCTTTAAACACAGTACGTTGAACACGGTTGGCACAATGGGTCAATGGCACGTGGCCTTGCTGCGCCCGTTACACCGGCCAAGGTCAGGGGTGGCCCGCCCAGGGCCCGCACCTGGTAATGCCACCGCACCCTCAAGCAATGATCCTGTCAGTCAGTGTTACACAGCGAGGGTTCTCCCCTCCACAAGTGCAACAAGTAGTAGTAGTGAGGACCCCGACGTGACCTGCAGCTGCCGCCTTCGGGCGCCACGTGGCCCCGTTGCACCTGTCTGCCCACCCACCAACTCCTGCTTACGGTACCCTCTCCGCTTTCTGCGGCACATACCCACAGGTCATCATGCCTAACAACGAGCACGCGTCGTCGCTATGCTGCATGGCATTTGAGGCTCGGGCGGCCGGTTGCGTCCGCCTTCGCTTCTTGTGTCCGCACCAAACGCACGGGCCGCACATGCCGGGCCTCTTCCGTTGGTTCATCCATGTGCACACGGAACGGCCAAGTCCTCAGACTCGCACACGACAGGAGTCTGTGTCCCCGCACGCTACAGCACGCAAGGAGCAACGCCTTAGCGGCTGCCTCCCCTGGACGGAATCCATCCACCACTTTCTGCCCCATACCCAACAGCAGCAGCGAAGGGAGCGGTGCAGCTGCAACAGCTCCAAAGCGGACGGGTGAGCTGTAAAACGCGGGACCAGATGCAGAGTGCAACCAATTGTGATGCACAATTGGACCCAACGACGCCCCACTGAACCTTGTCAAGAAGTACCGTAACCGCCTTCAGACCTGCCACCATGCGCCCACCTGACGGCGCCGCCACCCGTCACACACCGAGCGCACCCCATCCCCGTCCAACCCCAGATCCCCCCCGGTGTTCCGCGCTTCCGGGCCCCACACGCTTTTCCACTTGTACCACTCGTCGAGCAGCCTGCACAAAACTAGGCGGCCCCCACCCAGAACATTCCCACCAAGTCACCCTTCACACTGCCGGCACGCAGTTCAAGCCCTTCACGTTGACCTGCACACGTACACCTGCCGTCCAACGTCGTACATACTGTCCACCGGCGTCACCCACGACCACTCCAGGCCCAGCCCTGCCCCAGGTCCCTACTTCTTCCCCTTCTTTCCCTTCTTTGACGGGGCCGGCTTGCTGCCCCCCGCCGCTGAGCTGCTGCCGCCCGCCTCCGCCTTTGCCGCTGCCTCCTTGGCCTTCATCTGCTCCTTCCGCCCCGGGTTCTTCAGCACCAGCTCCGCCACCTTGATCATAAGCGTACGGCCTGCAGTACGACGCATGTGGGCATCAGTCAGCTTCTTCAATGTGGCGGACTGTGCATTGGCATGCCTGTTCTTCCTTTGTGCGTGTGCGCCACCCATGGCCCCTTCTGAACCCATTCCAAGACAGGCATGTCAGCAGAGTACGGTGCCGTAACCCTGCTACATGCCGTACCCGTGCTACGGTTGATTTGCTGCGCCACCTCCCGCGCTTCCCCCGAAGCCACATGCACATTGCGCCAAGCCACTTCCGTATCCGCCCGTTGGGCTGTACCTGGACTTCATGTGCATTCACCGCCCCAGACGTTGGCCCTATGGTGAAGGCCTGCCCGCGACCCGATGGGCCCCCGCCCTGCGCTACCCACTGGCCTGTGGCCTACTTACGGTCTGGCACCTCTGGATTAATGGGTTTCCCCTCCGCATCCTTCAGCTGCACTCGTAGCCGTCCCTTCGGGATCCAGTCGCGGGAGTAGTGTTTGGCCTGCACCGGCGTGCAGGTGGCGGGGGTGTGAGCCCACTGCCAGGCCCTTCCCACTGCCCTCAGCAGTTGCCGTGCACAAGGAGACGTTAAAACCCTGTGCCCCATGTTGGCATTTCAGTTCAACGCATCACCCGCGTGTGGGGTTCATACATGGGGATTGCCGTCAACGCTGCGCTAACCGATGTCCCTTCCTGCCTTTCATCAATCGTGCTCATACACCCCCCACTTTCTGGGGTCCAAGGGGCGCCTACCCTGCCACATCCCTGCAGCCACCTCATATCCTTTACCTCGATCTCCGATGGGACCTTCAGCTGGATGCACGCCTCTTGCATGTGGTGCACATAGGGGTCTTCGCAGCCTGAGCGTCCCAGGAGAGGGGCAGGGTGTGGAGGTGTTCGCGTGCCACCCCGCCGGCCGATCACATGATAGTACCATTATAGCGATGCCTACCTAATGATTTAGGTATCCGCCGGCCCTCCGCGACCGTCTTGGCGGCGTCTATATATTGAGGGTACAAGATCACGCGCTGCACAGGAGAATGAGCCATACATGGTGAGTTTTATTTGTACACATGAAAGAATGCATACTAGAAACATGCCAAGCTTCAATTTCACGCACCCTGTCTGTGTTCATTTGTAAGGGCGACCAGTTGTGAAACGCAAGCTATAGTTAGTGTTAAAAGATTACGCACTGCAAACTCGACTGGCGCAACGATAATGGTCAGGCAACAGCCAGTCCATGGTTCCGGAGGAAAACTACCCGCTGTCGGTGCTCCTTTCACGGTCGCGCGCGGTTAATCTTCAAGATCTCTCAATGGTACTTTAATATTCTGCAACAAGTGCAGAGGACAACCTGCATGCTGAACAAACGTATTCGTCCTGTGTTGCCGGGTGCCCGCTGTCGCCTCGCGGGACCGCATTGGTGTCGCGCAGTGACAACGACGCAGAACGGGGTGCACGCGTCCTATCCCGACTCTACGCCGCCTTTGCTCTGATGGCAGCTGGGCCGCAAACTTCCTCATTTACCCTATGTGTGCATGCGGCTGAGCCCACCTGTCGGGCCACCCCAACAGCGGGCTTGTGTCACGCCAGCGTTGGGGCCTGACACTCCTGTGCCTGCCATGGGACGTTGCGACTGAAACGACGTGTGCTCAACGTCCATACCGGTCAGCAACTCGGCATCCTTTCGGTACTCCACGCTGCCCCGCGATGTTCATGGAACCGACACGTGCATTCCGCCCTGCGCTCCTGGCCATCAACCAATGCTGGTACATCAGCAGTAGGCCCGCCGCTCTTCGGCAACCCCTATCCAGTACAAAATACACGCAAGCCACGAGCACTCTTTATATGAAGAGCACATTGCTGGAGGTCTCACGGTGGCACAGCTCAGACCAGGAAAAAAAGACCTGCGCAGCCTGAGTGGTCCACCACACCCCAATAAAAACGAAAAAAACACCAGGTAACGCCCCCCCCCCGCGCTTCCCGGCGTATTGGTACAGCAGATCCTTTTCCTTTCCTCGTTGCCACGCTCGCCAGCCTCCTCCGACTGCTACTGTTCACGTTCCTTGGACGTGCACCATGCAACAAATCCGTGGCCGCGTGGCCACTACAGACAGCCAAGGGCAAACACGGACGAGAGACGGATCACGTCAGTTTCCCCCGCACACCACCACGGCATCGCAAGGGCCCCAGTCCCCTCGCGCACCCCTTCCCACGCACGACCCTTCACCCAAGCCTCAAAACTCGTCCCCACCGTCGTCCACGTAATCATCCGGAATGTCCTCATCCTCCGCCACACTCGACTGCGTCACGTACCGCTTCCCGCTGCGCCCCCCTTCCCCGCCCAGCCCCGCACCCCGCGGTGTCGCCGCCCCAGACGCCCCTCCATCCCCTGCCCCTCCCCGCGGCGTCCCGACCCTGCTTCCCCCCGCCACCGACCCCGCCACCGACTCACGCACCGACGGTGTTCTCCCGCCTGCCGACGGCGGCCTGGGCGGTGTCCCCCTCGCCCCTGGCGACGGCACACCCGAAGGCTCGTAGCTTCCAACCTCCCCACTCACCGCGTCATCGTCATAATCCCCGTAACTATCCCTATCCCCAGCCACCGAGCCCTTCACAGACGCCGCCCTGGACGCGGCCGCCGCTGCAGCAGGCGGCGGCGTCCTAGGCGTGTTCCGTGCGCTACCCGCCACCGACGCCGCCGCAGGAGTCCCCGGTCTGGACCCACCACCACCCGCCGCCTCAGACGCCAGCACTGACACTCCCCCAGGTGTACCTGGTCGCGATGCCCCCGCCCCCGCCCCTGTCCCAATGCCCCCCGCCACAGACCCGGGGGTCACTGGCCGCGACCCCGCGCCAGCCGTTCCCGGCCGCCCCGCCGACCCAGGGGTCACCGGGCGCGACCCCGCAGCGCCGCCCACCGACCCACGGGTCTGCCGCACCGCGGGACTCCCCTGTCCACCTTCCCCGCCGCTTCCCTCCGCGTCCACCTCCGCCTTGGGCCGCGGGCCGAACTGGTTGGTGCCGGGAATGCGGCCCCACGTCATGTGCTCCGACAGCTTGGGCTGCGGCCGCGCGGAGGCGGCGCTGTTGACGCGCTTCTCCTCCACGGCGGCGCGCATGGCCAGCAGCTTGAGGCGCTCGTAGGAGCGGAAGGCGCGCGAGCGGCGGTGCAGCTCGTCCCACACGCCCTCACGCAGCTCCTTGGCCGCCTCCACGTCGCCGTTGGCCTGCGGAAGGGGACGCGGCAGGAGGCAGGCAGCGCGAGGGAGGCAGGGCAGCAGGGTAGGGGTGTAAGCAGCTACTCATGTCGTCATGCATGAGGAGGCAGCTGCTATGCGCCGCGGCACTCGTACGGTATGTGCGGCATGCCATTTCCTCTGCACCGTGTGTCCCTTTGGCCCCACGTGAGATCCCCATGCCGTGCAGTAATTCCGACAGCGGTGAGTTCCTCTGTGCGCTACTTTCAGTGCACTCGGTATGCCCCTTTGCACCCATGCATGGCAACACACCCCCGCTGGCACCTGTAACCTGATACCGCCATGCCCGGTCCCACGCCCTCACCCTGGCCATGCGCTCGTCCAGGCGGCGGTACTACCCGCATGGGCTGCGTGCCACACACACGTAGTCTCCTGTACCCCATGCACGGGCCCCTCCCCAGCCCTATCCTTACCTTGGCCATGCACTCGTCCAGGCGGCGGTATATGACTGGCAGCGGCGGCAGCCCCGACGCCACCCCGCAGGTGCGCCACTGGTAGATGCCCCGGTCGTTGCCGCCCACGCTCACAACCAGCCGGTCGTCCGCCAGGAACCTGCACGGAGGCAGCGTCCAGCACGGCACGTGGCATATAAAAGCCGTCATCCTCTGTCATTCACACCTTCGACACGCGTTGCCAGTCACCTAAGCGTTTGATCCTCAGCCGAATACGAGCCACAAAGCCGCGACGCAACAGGTCTGGTCTGAAACTTCGGTCTCGCAATCTTCTTCAAAGACGACATTCCCGTTCGCCCCGTGCCCACGCCCCCAACGGCCAACGCACGCACCTGACGGACGTGACGTGGCTGGCGTGCCCCCGGAACGCCTTGTACGGCGCGTCGTCGGCCACCACCGGGTAGTTGAACAGCTTGATGGTGGAGAAGTCGTCAGCGGTGACCAGGAAGCCGGCGCCCGACACGCCGTCCGCCGTGTCCTCCTGGGGCGGCAGGTGGAAGGCCGCCTCCGTGCTGCGCTCGTATTCCGCCTCTGCGCGTAGTAGGTAGAGGGATTACGGGCGCGCGCTTGTCTCAGTGCTTTTCCCTCGGAACGGCTGCTCCCCGTGCTGCAGGCAGTGTGCCCCTCCACGCCTCCATCCGTCGCAGCTGAGAAACGGTACATACCGGCGCCGCAAACGAGGCGCAACCAGATGTCCGCAAGGTGACAGTGTTGTCTGGTCACCCTGCGTTGGTGCCTGGTCCCCCCGTGTGCACCTCACCGTACGGGTCGTACACGGGCGCCCCCAGGCGGCACCTGTCCACCGCGTTGACGTCGGTGCCGTCTGACCAGTCGGGCCATATGCCCATGACGTCGAAGCCCACCGTCATGGTCCACGTGTGCCACTCCGTGTCGCGCATGTTGTACGGCAGCTTTTTGCCTGCGAGGGTGCGCCCGCAGCAGGTGTACCGTAGTGAGATATAGCTGTGTGCTCACAGTACGGAGGCATTGCGGGCGGGAAGGGGCGCCTTATCACGTGCCCCTGTATGCCACACCCTTTCGTGCCATCCCGTGGTAATGGGGCTGTGCCTTGGCATGTCCGGCTCTGTGCAGCTCAATTTCGTACTCGTACTTAGCCTCCAGTCCGCTGCTAAAGTACACAGCGTTCCCCCGTCCCAATTCCCAACAAAACATCCTCGCCCTCAGATTGCCATCTTAGGACCCCATCTTCCCCCCCGTTTCCCCCACTCAGGGCCCCTCCTCACCCGTTGTGGGGTCCCAGTACAGCAGTTCCAGCGCCGTGTCGCAGGTCTGCAGCACGAACTTGCCGTCGTGCGGCGTGCCGGGCAGCACGATGGGCAGAGACCAGTCCACGTGCGTCACCGTGCCGCTGTGGCCCGTGCACCTGAGCAGCGGGGCAGGGGGTGGGGGCGGGGCAGGGGGTGTTAGATTCGCGTGCGCGCAAGACGTACGAGGGACACGTAGCGTTGCTGGTGCCGTCACCGTGCCGCTGTGTGCCATATGCACACGAACGGGGTGCCGGGCGGGCGTGAGGGTGTTAGATGTGCGTGCGCGCGTGAGGTGTGCAGACATTAACGTAAATAGCTGGTGGCGTCCGCACGCCGCTGAAGCCCTTGCACCTGTGGGACGGCGGGTGGTGTTGTGGCGGGGGGAAGGGCCACTGTTAAGGTAATGCCCTGGCAGCCTGGCACCCGAGGTCTGCAGCGCTACCAGCAGACGGGCCTACTGGTGATCGAGCGCTGCACGGTGTATTTGCAGGTCCTTACTTTGCTGCCAGCTGGTAGTTCTTGTCCGCGCGGTAGAGGTAGATGGTGAGGTCGGCCGCCCCGCAGGCCAGCATGCGGGGGCCGCCGCGGGGGGAGTACTTGAGCTCGTGGATGGCCTGGAGGAGGGTGCATGCGGAACGTGAGGAAGCCGAGTGAAACGTCAGGGAGTCACGGAAACGCAGGTATTCTGGGATGAGGCAGGCATGGTGGGGGAGGATCGCCGTGAAATGGTGAACCCGGGAAGGGAAACAACGGCATACTTATTGGCCTTCAGTGGCCGCTCCATGCAGCGCCAAAGAAGGGTTAGAGATTTCGTGCAGCTGCTCCCATGCATGCCCGTGCCCAACCCCGCGCTAACACACACGCTCGCCCCGGCTCCCCCTCACCTGCTTGCTGGGCACCACCTGGTGGTGCACCAGCGGCTGCAGGTTGGTGGCGGCCATGACCGTCAGCTGTCCCCCGGCGCCGCTCACGGCAAGGTGGTAGCCGCGGTACACCTCGCGACCGGACTCGTCCTGCAGGGGTGGGGGGTGGGGGGAGGGTGACAAAGTACTAGTAACGCGAGGCGGAGGTTGTAGCTGCGGTATGGTCATTAGAAAGTTGACCCACTGTAGTCGTGGACCGCCTTTTGCTTCAGCTCCCGCAGGGGGACGGGGAGCTGGTAGCAGGGAAAGGATACCGGTACAGGTCGCTCGAGTGCTACTAGAGTAGGTGGTGTGCGAGTGGTACAGGCACGCAGGGCACAGCGCATGTACCGGCCATTGGGCAAACGTGCCACCTCCCCACCTTTACTGGCAGCTCCTCCTGGCTGTAGGCTATGCCCTTGAGCTCGTACGCCAGGTCGGCGCACATGACCACGTCGCGCAGCCGGGCGTCCCACACGCGGCACTGGGGTGGGCGTGGGAGGGGGTGTCGCACGGGGGGAAAGCCACGTTCAGAGGAACAGACTGACTGATTGATGAAGTGACTTGAGGTTGCTACATCGGAACCAATGGGAATTCGTCACACTGGAATTGGTATCGACCCTGGCATGGACTTGCACGCTATGTACCTTTCCGCTCTTGCACGCCGTGGCGAACTGGTAGGGCAGCTCCGCGTGTGCGGCCACCTCGTCCAGCTCCGCCTCGTGCCCCTCCACCACGATTCGAGGGTCGGCGTCCACCTGGCGTCCACCAGGGTATGCGTCAGTGCCGTACAACAGGATTCTACACATGCACTCGTCAATGGCGGAGCGAAAAGGTGTAAGTGAAAAGCCCTTCAGACAAAAATATCGCAAATACCGGTACGCTCTGAACATTAATCAGGTCAGTTTGCTTGCCGTTTGGAGGTAACGTGCGCGCAGCGCTCACCTCCCAGATGTCGCACCCGGTTGTGCCCGCCAGGAACTCCCTGCTGAGCGAGGCGTGGCTGTCCAGCGCCACCACCAGGGGAGGGTCCTCCTTCTTGAAGGGCGCGGTGGGGCCCATCAGCAGGAACCTGTCGCAGCACGCAAACAGGCCACACAACCGCTTTGCAACCCACATCAGCCACATCAGCAGGCTATAAAGGTGCATCTACCAGGAGCGGCATGCACCATCAGCTCGTCACTGCTGCACGGCGGCACCCAGGCCAAGGCAAGTTCGCCCCCTCCCCCACACCCTGGCACGGTACCTACCAGTACATCCCCTCAACCCCCGAACCCCACTGACCCACACACACGCGCCCCCGCTCAATCCTTGTCCGTGCGGCCCATCTTGACGCCCGCTCCCCACCTCCGGCTACGTACCCGCCCATCCCCTCACCCCTCACTTCCACGCCCTACTTACCCATGCTTCACTGCCCCGCCCCCGCCCGGGCCCTCCAGACCCGAACCTAACATATGCGGCGCATCCTGTTTCCACCTGCCCTCCCCTGGAACCCACACAAACATGCCACACCCCGGGTCGGGTCCCCCCCGGCGACCCACTCCTTGTCCGTGCGGCCCAGCCTGACGCCCTTGAGCGGCGTGCCGTCCGCCCGCGCGCCCGCCACCTCCTCCAGCCGCCAGCAGCGCACGAAGCCGTCCGCGCCGCCCGACAGCACCTCGTAGCCCCCCTGGCGCTCGGGGTCGTGCCGCAGCTTGAGCGCGCGGATGCCGCCCGTGATCTGATTGACCGGGCGTTGAAAAGGCATGAGCGGCTGGGCGTAAACTAACAATGGAAAAACGGTTGTGAGGGCAAGGTAGGACTGTGGGATGGATTGAAAGGCAACAAAGGCGCTGTAGGCCATGGACCGTGGAGGTAGGGAGTGCAAAGGACAACCAACGGTGCAGGGCGACCTGCAGGACGCTCTCCATCCCACACGCGATGTACCGGTACTCGTCAGCCCCCGTACGACCGCTGCCCTCATGCACACACATACCCCCACCTGCGTGCCGTCGTTGAGCACCAGGGTGGGCCCCGGCCCGTGCGCGTCGATGTGGCGCGTAAGGGTGTAGGTGGCTCCGGGGCGCGTGGGGTAGGGCGGCACCCACAGCCCGATCTTGCCGGACGCGAAGCCCGTGAGGATGCACGAGTCGCCCGGGGAGCGCATGGCGTGCATGGCGGGAACGTAGACTGCAAGGGGAGGGGTATGCGGAGGAAGGGGAATGTGGGGTTGGGAGGGGCTTTGCGACTGGAACGATGTCGTGGGGAGAGCAGTGCAGCTATTTTGCAGTATAATACCGATCCAACGGGTCAAGGGAGCGCATCGCGTGCATGGCGGGGACGTAGACTGCAGGGGGTGGGGTGGGGGGGGTGGGGGGTCGAAGGGAGGCAGGGAGAAGGAAGCAGGGAGGAACGTGTCAAGGGAGGCAGACAGGGTGATCAAGGAATGTTTTGGCAACCTACAGCTGCAAATGGGGCGCTTCAAAAGAGCCGAAAGCATGTTGCCTGGACATTGATGGCCATCCCTCTTCCATGTGCAACAGCCTGGCATATGTGGGGAATCAGCCGCCCTTTCCGCCCTGCGCCGTATCTGAGTCCCACTCACGCGCGCTGAGCACGTTCTCGATGTGCGCCGTGCCGAAGCTGCCCTGCGTGCCGATGAAGCGCCCCGAGTCGTCCGTAATCCACACCTGGAAGGGAACGGGGACTACGGTTACTAATCCATTGATGGGGGGCCATTGTCACTGATCCGTCGTTCGGGTTACGCACAGCGTGCGCATGGGTCGCCCCGATGCAGCGACCATGGCGCGCAGCAGGGTGCGCCGGATCGGCAAGGTCAGCCTCAGTTCGACCGCCTCAGCTGCACCATAAATCTTTGGGAGGCGGAGGGGCCTGCAGGACAGCACAGCCGTCACCTAGACCCAGGCCCACCTTGAGGTGCTTGACGCCGTAGCTGGCGAACTCGCTGCCCCTCCGCCCGTCGTGCGGCTTGAGGGGGTTCCACACCACGCCGTACACCATGGGTGGCGTGCCTGCAGACCGAAGTTGTCGGTAGGCAGCTCAGCTGCAAAATAGGCTTGCACAACTGACGTGAGTCAACGCCGCCCCTTCCACCCAAGAGGCCGCGCTTGCACATGTTCACCACATAGGAATGGCCAAGCGTGCCGACGGGTGCAGCTGGCACCTGATGCACATCGGTCGCCGTCCACCCGTCTTCAGCCCATTCCCTGATGCCACAGCAACGCTACGCGATCGAAGAGACGGTAGACACTACAACCGTCCCACATGTGCTGCTCCCCTGGAACGGTACACCACCCTGCCTCCTGCTCGCTTACCGTTGCATCCGTTCATGCTTTGCTCGTGGTGCGGCAGCCGCAGCTTCTCCTCGTCGGACTGCGGGAGAGGAGCGCATCAAGCATACAATACCAGCACAGCAGTAAGCTGTCAAGAAGTAACTCCCCTTGGTCCTCCTATAGCAGCCCGTGAGTCTATGGCGAGCATCAAAGCAAACTACAAACCTGTTGCACTGCAACACACAGCCTTGCAGCGCCTCACTAGCCCCTAGCCCCGTGCCCTAGCCCCCCCGGCACCGCACCCACCCCTGGCTGCAGCGGCCCCTCTTGGCGCGGCACGTTGCGCATGGAGGTGTAGAAGCCGTCTGCGTCCTCCGCACGGACCTGGGGGAGGGGGGGACACGTGCATGGGGCGGGCGGGTGAGGTAAGGCAGAGCGCAAGGCACGCACGACGCACTTTCGGCTGATCAGCCGATGGCGAGATGGCGGGGGAAGATCAAAGTACTAGTAATGCAAGTCGGTGGTAGTGGGGGTGGGCGGGCGTCTGCACCCTGGACCCACCCGCACATCCGGGTGCTCCAGGTGGCTCCACATGCCGCAGGGGCCCGCCTCCGAGCCGGGGGTGGGCAGCGCGGCCTCCCACCAGTTGCCCTGCTCGAAGGCGGGACGGTCCAGCCGCAGCGGCTGACGGCTGGCGGCCAGGATCTCCTGTGGGTTATGAAACAAGAGTTACGGATGTGCGTTGGGCCCCGGAAGGACGGGGTGGTGGGATTCTGACTCGAAGAATGCGTGCGTTGGTAAGCAAAATGAGCGGCGGGCGGTTAGCAGGCCGCAGCAACGTTATAGGTTGTGGCACAAGTTGCGGTAGTCGCGTCAGTGACGCGATGCTGACAAGGAGCTAGGCGCTTGCGGGGGCAGCAGTACAGGGCATTCGAGAGGCGCCCGTTTGCGTGACCAGAGCTGTGCAGACATGGCGCACGTGGTGCATGTCGCACATGCCTGCGCGCACCTGTACGGCGTTGTACTCGTTTGGCACGCCCGTACGCTGCGGTTTGTTCCCAGCCTGCGGTAGCGCACGACAAACAAGGCATAGCTTACATGGGATAATGTAGAGTTGTGTAATAAGATGCACTACTTCGGTTCAGGTTGATACTGTTTACGTGGGCCTGGTGTCTCAGCGGAAATAGCATTTTGCTGGCATAGAGTGTGGCTGGCAAGCTGCATGGTGCCCTACAGTCAGCCTACCTTGACCTCCAGCGCCTCCCTCTCGGCAGCCGCCCGCCAGTTGTCCACATCAAAGGGGAAGGTGTTGAACCACGTGTCGTCAGGCGTTGCGGGATCGTGGTTGCAGTAGTACATGCCTGCGTAAACGATGACCCCATTATAGCAGCCGAGGGTGTACGCGGCAGGCAACTTCCCCTGCTCCCTAAGCAACAAAAGCACGTCGCATGCCACAACCCCGGGCTGGTATTCCGTCGCTGGTGTAGGGTGTCGTGCAGCTGCGGCCTGCCCTGTTACGGAATCCCGCGCGTTGGTGTGCAACCGACCTTGGAGGGCCACCATCCTGCTGTGCAGAAGTGAATGCACGGCTACCACTCACTGCAACTTTTAAACCTACTGCCAGAAGAAATGCAGCCGCACCCACCGTTGCTGCGCAGGGCCTGCAGCTTCTTGTCCGGCCCCAGGTACCAGCCGGGGATGTAGTGCGCGTTGATGTACTTGTTGCTGTGCGGCATCCAGCGCCACACGTGGATCGTGTGCTTGTCGTCCGAGGTCACCTGCAGGAGGGGAGGTGACCCACACCACGCACAAACAACGCTCGTCCGCAAACCAAAGCACGCCACCACGCCTGGTGTACATCCACGCGACACTGTGCGGGAGCTGGTGCGCTACAGTCACATCCCACAGTCAAACAGATCCCAGCATAACACCGGGTAAAAGCGCCTTGCCCCACCGCACATGACTTTACACGCTCAAGCTCCCTTTCCACTCGCACCACCAATCCTGCCGGCCCTGCTGCCTTTCCCCGCACAACCCACGCATCCACGCCTCCCGCGCCGACCCGTCCCGCACCCACCCCCCAGCCCTCGCGCACCCACCCACCACCCGCACCCACCGTGAGCAGCAGCTCCCCGCCCCTGCCCTCCACGATGTCCCCGCTGAAGCACAGCGCGATGACCCCCCGCTCGTTGCGGTCGTGGTCCAGCCGCTGCAGCTGCATGCAGTGGTCCACGTCCCACACGCACACGTACGGCACCTCCTTGTCGCCCGTGTTCTTCTGCTGGCCCGTGGCCACCCACCTGTGGGCGGGAGGAGCACCGGCAACAGGGCCATGACGAGGGTGGTGGTCAGGAACGAGGCAGGGCACAGAATTGGTTATGCCTGCGCTGGCAAAAGCCAGAATAATGCCATTGCGTCCTGGCGTGGTGGCCGAAGGCACATGGATGTATGGGTTGCGCCTCTGGGACAAGGCAAGGCCGCGTGCGTGCTCCTCACTCACTTGCGGTTGGGGTGCATGGCCAGGCACTGGATGTCGTTGTTGTGGCCGAAGAAGAAGCGCTGGCAGGGCAGCCCAGCGTCGAACTTCTCCTTGTCGAACACCACGCCCACGCTGCCGGTGTAGTAGGCGAATTCCGTGCGCTGGGAGGCGCAGGTGTTGAGGAAACGGTATGCGCGAGGCGGCGGAGGGAGGCATGAGAGACTGAATGGCTCAGTACTGTAACGCTGTTGCATGTAGGTTGAGGTGCCATGTATGATATACCGGAACATACCGTGTGTGGTTCGCTGCTTACCAAGTTACGCCATCACCCTACCGCTGGTGTTTAGCCTCGCAAGGGGGGCAGTCCCTCACCTTCATCTGCTCAGGTCGCAGCTGGGTGGCTGCCCTGCCGTCCGCGCCCTTGGACCCCGCCAGCACGCGCTGCTGCACCGCCTTGGCAGTGTCGGGGTTGAGCGCCTTGCCTGTTACATACAGGTGGGGGTGTCTAATGTGGGCCACCCTCAAATTCGGGCCACCCGGCCTTAAAAATCAACCGCTGCGACATAGGCTTTGAAATTCAAGTATGTTATAAGTAATAGCATAAACTATCATGTTTGATCGCTATTACTTGCGCGGTGTCGGTCAATATGGCGCCGGAGTGGACCGACCCTCGGGACCGCCATTCGTCGCGAATGGCACCCAATCAAGGCCGTCCTCGTCGATTAGCGACGGTAATAAAACTTAAATATAACGTTAAAGATATTTCAAAAGTTAACTGCAGCTTTGATGTGCCTTAGCATGCTCTTGAGTGTGTCACTCTGTTGTGGAGCATAAGCAGGCCTAATGTAAAGCATTCTAGCCCCAGCACGCAATAACAAATATATGTAAACCATAAGGATTGCCATAAGCAATGCTTTTGTCCACGCCCGAGGCATTCCTGGCCCATAGCGGTGCAGGGGCACACCTCCATCGGCGCCACATCCCCATTAGTGCTCAACAGGAGCAAATGCGCTTAACCGACAAGCGACCACAGTGGCAGCACAGTCTAAGTAGTTTAGAACAAATATATGTGACTAATTAACACGTCTGAAGGTATTCTGTAGGTCAGTGGGCTCGTTTGCTGCTCAAAGACGAGGTGGCCCACATTTGAACACCTTTTCGTGGGGCAGCGTTTTGGACCCTTGCTAGATCCAAGCCAGCTGGATTTGCATTGGAGAAGCAATTGAGACCGGGACTCCTGGGCAAGGTTAGGGACCCACGGGCGTGTCACGAGGCCAAATTTGGGTGCCTATTGGCAAGGGGAGGGATTTTTCCTGTACGGTTCGGTGCGAAGTGGCCCGAATATGACACCTCCACCTGTACACAGGCACACAAGCACATACGCATGAAAAAAGCAGTGTGGCCTCCATTCACCACAAGCAGCACCTCTCCGAAATCGCTAACCGTAACAAGATACTTGTTATTTAGTACATATGCAGGGCTCCTACGTACCCGTGTTGTGCGTGTAGTAGATGTTGCTCTGCAGCGTGTAGTCCAGCATGCCGGCGTAGCCGTACACGTGCTCAAGCCACATGTGGGCCTGCGGAGGGACAGCCGGGCGAGGGTGAACTGTGAGGCATTCCCCGTTGCAGTCGGACAGGCGCCACGCACGCGTCCCGCATGCGCCCGGGTAGATGGTGCTGCTGCGGTCCCAGGCCATCTCTCCTGATCTCCCTTTGATACACCGGGGCAGCGCAGTGCCCATGCAGTGGCATCCCAGGTGGCCAGCAAGGCTGAGCGCACCTTGGGCGGCTTGAAGGAGCGCTTGCCCATTTGGGCGGTGAACTCCCCCGGCGGGAAGACGCCGCTCTTGCACTGCATGGCCAATTCAGAGAAGGCAAAAGGAAGAAAGGATGATGGTCAGGGTGAAGCGGCAGCACATCACCCCCAGCCCATTGGGTTACGGTGTGCAGGCCATACGCATACCGTATCATTCACGCAGATTGCGTTATTGCAGTTACACACGCAGCGATTGGCATGGCCACAGCCCAAGGCCGTCGCCGTAGCCGCAGCCACATTCAATCATACGGTAACTTACGAAGCGGTAGTCTATCTTTGCGTTGCCCAGGCACAGGCTGATGTCCAGGTCGTCCTCCAGCCCGTTCTTGCCGTTCAGGCTCTTGTTCAGCACCACCTCGAAGCCCAGCAGCCTGCAAGGAAGCCAAGCGAGTTTGCCGAGCGATGAAGTCTGGAGTCGCATGTCGTACCCAACGGCGCGACCGCAATAGGGTGACACGCCACGCAGGCAGCAGCCGAGGCGGTACCGCTGTGGGTCGACCTATGGGGACTGAGACTACACACACCTTCCGCGTTTCCGCATTTGACTTGGTGGAATGGACAAAGGAGTGCTTGGAAGGCCCTGCAAGACCCAGGTCGCTGCAATCCCACACGCCCTGCGCCCACCTGGCCGGCGTCTCGCACAGCGCGTTGATGAAGACGACGTACGGCAGCAGGCCGTCCTTGTCGAAGCCGTACTTGACGAACAGCGCGGCGGCCATGTTGCGGTCCAGCAGCACGGTGCGCAGCGGCTTGAGCACCTGGGGACACCAAGGCCAGGGACGGGAATTTGGCATTTTGTCTTAGGATCCCGATGGTGTGGAACAACGCCCGGTGCAGTGAAAGCAGCGCGGTGTGGTCAGGATGTGAGCTCTAGGCAACCAGCGTGTGTTTCATGCTCCCCTGCGCCTCCGCATGGGAGCCGGTGTTAGCACACACTGTGCCTGTGCCGGAAGTCGCTGTGGAACGGCGTGAGGTTGGCAGCGCTTTGTCTGCAATCCAGACCAGGGCATGCCCTTGCGTTGGCGCTGCAGCTGGGGCATCACCGGGCAACCCCCCCAAGCACGCCCTGTGGGGTAACGTGCCCCGCTGCCCACCTGCTGCTGCCGCGGCTTGCCCTTGACGTCCTTGGCCTTAACCCACTCGTCCTCGTACTCCATCAGCCGCAGCACGTTCTGCCATACCTGCACAACGCAGCAGCAACAACAGTTGCCGCTATGCAGACTGTAGCAACCTGACTGGCAACCCATGCCCCGGCCTTGGACACTAAATGGTGGACACGTGGAGTCCCTTCACCAGCGATCCGCAACCACACGCACCTGCAGGAACTGCTGTAGCGACACGCTGCCTGTGCGCTGCGGGTCCACCTTCCAGAAGGCCTGCCGCAGGATGTCCTTCTCCAGCGCGGCGGGCGCGCGCGCGGCGCTGCATGCGCGCTCCGACAGGTACTTGAGGTGCCGCCGCATCATGTACTCGAGCTGCAGGGCGGCAGCAGCGGTGCAACAAACAGTCTCATGCAAGCTACATGCATACAACTGCTGCCAGCCGACATGACGGGCACCCCAGCCTGTCGCGAGCACTGCGCAGCGCAACTGCAAGGGACGCGTGCCAGCTGCTGCTCGTGCCCAGCCCCAGCATCGTGGGCATCGGAACGTAACGCTGGCAATCAGGCATCACCGTGGTAACACGCACTGCAACGGGGAGTATCCATTGGCTGGCCAGACCTACCTCTGACGTGGCCAGCCGCATGAGCATGTCCCGCTGCGCCGCGCCGCCGTTCCAGTCCCCCGCGTCGTACTTGGCGGGCCGCGGCCGGGGGTGGCCCACATGCACGTCGTGCAGGTGGTCGCGGTTAAGGACCAGCTGGGGCGGGGTGGTGGGTTAGCCAATAGGCGGGTGGAGGAAAGCTTCCATTCAAAGACTCGTGCTGTCTTGGCAGGCAATGCTTCACCACAGGGTTCCAAACAGCGCTGTTTACGCGGCCATGAAGACCAGCCCTGCCCTGTTTTTGTCACGCCAGCCCACGCAATCGAGCAGCAGACAGCTGTCCAATGCTATGGAGCTCGTTCAATGCTGTTGCCCCCGCCAGCGGCCGGGGCGGGCAGCTCCTGTCCGCGGTGTCTATAAACACAGCCTCATGCGCACATGTGGGCAAGACCAAGTTCCGCACTACCACGTCACGACTGTGTTTTTAGCAGGGTTAATGTGTGGGCAACAGGAGCCAACTACAAACAGTCCCGCCCAGTGGTGTTGCGCTCACCAGCGGCCAGGGCGGGCAGCTCTTGTCGTTACTGTCGCGGTCCAGGCAGTGGTACAGCGCGTGGATGCGCTGGTAGGGCGTCAGCTTGTTGAGCAGGAACTCGCGCTCGGCATCGGACAGCGCGGGCAGCTCCTTGACGGAGCGGAAGGTGCCGGGTGGCAGCGGAGACAGGTCGGCCATGCTGGTGAACAGGCGCCGGCCGGTCTCCAGGCTCCTGTGATAGCACCAACCGCGGGAGGGATGAGGCACAGCAGGTGAGGGATTAAGAGTGGCTTGTAAGGAAGAGCACATGGCAGGCGTGTTGACTCCAACAGGTCGCAAGAGCAGGTCGGGGGCAACCTGTGGGGGCAACCCTTAGTACACGTCAGCCCTATGCCGCGCTCCCGGCGGCATTCCGCGCTTGCTCTCTAAGCCCCGTCCTATGCGCCCGGCCCGTGCTACTCCCGCCCTTGCCCACGCCGCCCTTCCGTCTCTGGCTGCTCCATACGGCAGTCCTGCAGCCCGCAGCATCCTTCAGCCCCGGTCGCCCCACCCACTTCCTCAGCGCCGCCTGCTGCATGGTGGCCGGCCCCACGGCGCCCGGGGAGGAGGCGTTGAGCCCCGCCGGCTGCGCCAGGCGGTAGAAGTTGGACGCCCCGCCCGCCAGCCGCTCGTCGTTGAAGGGCTGGCCGTGCGTGCGCACAGACCAGAAGGCGGGCAGGTCCTGCTTGGGCGCCTTGATCATGGCCTGTGCGAGCACGGCAATGGGGACGCAACGGGGTGGCCAAATTGCCACATGCGCTTCAGCGGCGCAATTCCGCACGTGGTCATGCGGTGGCCTCTCCGCCTAACTGCGTTTGTATTACGCCTGAGCTAAGGCCCGGTTGCCTGCAGGTACTTGTTGCTGCGGCGGCGGTACCGGCTTGTGGGCACAGAGCGCGCACACGCCCACGGGTTGGCTCACCTGGCACTCCCTCCCGCCCTCCCCATTGCTGGTATGCCGTGCCCACCTGGTCCTCCCGCCCCCAGTATTGCGCCTCCTTAGCCTGCCGGAGCTCTTCCACGCGAGCCTGGGGAATTGTGCAGGAGGCAATGTGCCGAACATGTCAAGTATGGAAAAGGTAGCTGGACTTATCCTGGGTTCCAGTATGCTGACCTATGGGCATACGTGGAAAATGGATTCTCAGTATGCGGACCTATCGGCATACGCGGAAGACGGCACTCCGCAGCCCTGGGCATGTGCTTCGCAGCCCTCGTGTTCAGTGGAGCCAGGGCCCATGCACGACGCTCATGCCAGTTTGAGCACATCCTCAGCCCCAGAGCTCCGCAAAATTGAAGCCATGGCACGGCTGTGTGGTGTACCGCATCTCGGCCGCTCTCAGAAGCAAGTGGCCCCCATGCCACCTGCGCACGCCGTTCGTGATCGCCCACCCGTAAGCTGTGCCCTCACGCCCGCTCGGGTGGAAATGAGGAGGCATCTCACAAGCCGCCCCTCAGGAGCACATGGCTACTACCATATGCCCCATCTGCTTTGCTGGCTGCACAGCTGCTCACCCTGGCAGACAATGCTCTGTCACCCCCTCCTCCACCTCCAGCCGCGGTCCGCACCCCGGCAGCGGCCATGCCGTTGGGGCGCTCCCGTGGTGCGCTGGAGGGGCGGGCCCTGTTGGTGCCGTATCCCCCGCCGCCCAGCACTGCAGCCATGCCACCTGTGCGGGCGCCCCCGCCACCGCGGTCCAGAATACCGGTGCCAGCAGCTCCGCCCCGGGCGCCTGGGAGTCAGGGACAAGTGGCAGGGGTAAAGGGTGGCAAAAGGGGGGATGGGGGTAGCAAGGGGACAGGTGGGTCGTCCACAGCGCGATTGTGTGGTTGCCTTGGGACCTAGCATCTGTCCTGGGCGGGGGAGGGGGTGGGTGGCGCGCCGAGAACAAGGAGATGCGTCTGCTGCAGCAGCAGCTGGCGCAGCTTTTTCTACATTGTGACAACAATAATACTGGTGTTTGGTTGTTTCCGCATGTGTGTGTATGCTGGAGCGCAGACGCAAGGCCTGGAGGGCATGCAACATGCACTTGTCGCGGGAGACCCAAGAACCCACAACATTGTCCACCCATGGCAGAGCTGCCTTGTATACCTTGCGTTCGGCCCATTGTGGCTCCCCTGACTGTGCCAGCTAAACCATCGTTCCTCCCGCGACTGCCCCCGAGTTGTTCAGCCATGCTGGGTCGCCTGAGCTGACGCTTTCTCCTCGGCCTCCTCCTCGGCAAATTTGATTGCAGCTAAAACGTATGTAATCTATTCATGGTGTCACTTTACCAAGGTGAGCAGGGTATGTACAAGGCCGCGGGCCAGCGTTGACCGTGTAAATGTTGACGCTATACGCTGAACAAATCTGAAAGTAAACAACGACGAAGAGGGCTATGTGCTTGCAACAAAAGTCCGAAGTTGCAGTCGAGGTATCCTTGGTCTCGGTGCCGGCTGTCCCCTGGGGCTGGACTTTTTACTCCCGCTCTCCGTGGAAGAGCCAAGAAGAGCCAGGGCCAGGAAGTGAGACGTTTCGAAGCTAGTACACACTGCACCAGGAATACAGGCACGCACAGGCTTGGACTTCCTGTGGACCTACGAGCAGGAGAACTAGTGAGACAGTGAGGACTCCCCTGACTCCCCCTGTCACAGCTTGCCCGTCAGCACCTGAGGCCCCCTGTCAAGCTTTTTACAATGGGCGTGGAAACTGACTGCTTCTCCAGCTGTTTGGTCAGAGGAGCATTCCTCTGGCGGCTTGTGCCCTTCAGTTCAGCGCCAACGTTGCACGTTACTGGATCTGGTAATATACCATACAGTACGCACGCCGCCGCCACAGCACCTCACTCCCACGTCCCACCTCACCCCCGCCCCCTGGCGCGAAGCTGCACACCAGAGCACCCTGCAAAGGAGGCGAACCCTTTCCCCACGCCTCTCGCACGCTCCCCCAGGCAAGAAGAACCACCCAGCCCTTTCCGTGCCATCGCCTGCCTCTCCTACTTCCCCCCTCCCTGCCGGTAGTACGCCACCACATCCGCCGGGAACAGCTGGTTGATCTCCTCCAGGTACGCTCGGCCCTTGGGGCACAGCCCGTGCTCCAGCTCCTGCAGCCGCATCAGCCCCCCGCTCGTCACAAATTGCTGCCTTGCCTTCGCGTCCCTGCTCAGCAGCGGCACCGCCTTCCGCAGCACGTGCTTCAGCACCGGCGCCGGCGTGGCGTCCACCACCAACGGCTCCAACGGTGCCGTACTGCTGCAGTTGCGGATGAGCGTCTTGACCGCCGCCTTGCACCGCACAAACACCGCCGCCTCCGGCCCCTCAGGCGCCGCCGCCGCCGCATCCGCCGACGCTACGTACCCATCCACCGCCGCCGTTAGCGCCCCTTGCGCAATCAGCGGCATCGTGGTCTCGTCCCCGTGCTGCGACATCTGCTCCAGGGCCCACGCCGCTGCCGCCGGCACGCTCACGCCCGGCCCTCCCGCCCCCGCCGCCACCTTCCTCCCCATCCCCGTCGTCGACCGCGACAGCCCCTTCAACGTGCTCCCGCCCGTCTCCTTCAACACATTCCCAGCGCCAGCCGCGCCCCCGCCGTTCCGCAGTGCCTGCACTACCTCCGACCCCACGGTTGCGTCCACGACGGCCTTGGCGGTGGTGGGGCTGTAGCTGGCCAGCGTGCCCGCCAGGGTGACCCCCGTGCTGCAGCCCTCGCCCTCCTTCTCCAGCTGCAGGTACTTGGCCAGCGCGGCGGGGCAGCCCCCCGCGCACACCTCGGCGGCCAGGGGCTGCGTCTTGCGCGCCAGCTGCAGCAGCAGCGCGGCGGCGGCGCGGCGCACCTGCAAAGCAGGACGGGTTGATATCGCCCAAGAACGCTAGCAGCGTGCGCCAGCGCCAATCTAGACAAGGTTACTGCACGACATTTCATGGAGTGAGACCTCTATACAGCCGCCAAACCAACCCCAACAGGCGCAGCAACAGTTTTGCGGCGTCAGACAGACCTTGTCATGGCACACACACGGGCAGTAGGTTGGGCGTGTCTGCGCACGTCCCTCATCGCGGCACACCCTCCCTGTCGCTGTGTGCTTGGCACCCGTCTAGCCCTGTGGCCGCGCCCTCGCGCTGCACCCACCTGCGGCACCATGCGGTCCGCCAGGTGCCCCACGGCGGGCCCCACCAGCCCCTCGCCCGCCACCTGGCCCGCCAGCTCCTCCGTGTGGCTGGCCATGTGCGCCAGGCAGTTGAGCGCGGCAGCGCGCAGGTCGGGCGGCGTGGAGGGGCCGCGGACCAGCTGCGACAGCGGCGGCAGCGCCTGGGCCCTGTGCCAGGGGGGCGCAGCCGGGGCAGGGGTTGATCGTCACGGAACCACGCGTAGTGCTGTGGCTGCAGGAGGAGGTCGAGGCTGCCGCCTTTGTGTGGGCTCGGCGCGACACTTGGGCCCGGGGTGTGCGGCGTAGTGCAGCAAGGGAAGTGTGGATAGCAGGAGTGTGCGTGGCAGGGACTGCCGGGTGCGCAAGGCGGGCGGTCGTGTCGTGCCCTGCCGTACGCTGTCGTACGCACCTGATGACCGCGCCCGCCATTTCGGGGCCGTAACGCGCAGTGGTGGCCAGCGTGTTGACCACGGCGCGGCAAAGGCTGGGCGGTGAGTCGGCGGCGGACAGCAGCGCCACCAGCAGCGACAGCAGCGAGTCGTCTGCGCGATTGGGCCATGGACAGTTCGGTCCCATATTGATAATGCCGCACTGGCACCGCAGGAAGCAGTGCTGGAAAGTCAGCGTCCAGAAGATGTGCAGGACAAGGAGCTTGGTGACGGTCTGTTGCCGGCCGCTCACAATGATGCAGGAAAGCTCAACATGTGCACGGCAAGCAATATGCACACCTGCTATGAGGTTCGCATGGTCTGCGTGGGAGCCGATGAGGGAGCACAGGTTGCGCACCGCCGCCTCCTTGACGGCAGGGGTGCCCTTCTTGAGCTGCGTCAGGATGCCGGGCATGGCGCCTGCGGGCGGGGCGGCGAGCGGGGTGCAAGCAGTTGTCAGCGCTGGGACCGGGACCTGTGAAGCATGTATGCCCTGATGGCCTGCAGGAGAGGTCTTCCCTGACAGCTGTCAGCATGGATGAGGTGGGACCACGTCTGGGTGCAGCAGCATTACACCGCGTTGCCACCAGGAGAATGGAGGAGGTCTCCCCTGGTGGCAACGTCCAGGACGCGCAGGAAGACGTGCGGCGGCGCCTCTTCCCACACAAACTCTGCTTGTCAAAGTACCTTGGGGTCCACGGAAGGCTTTCCACGCATGGAACTACCCACGTTTACGGAAAATTCGTTGCTCTGTAACCCACCTGCTTCCAGTACTCTTCGTGCGAAGTCCACTGAGCTGCCCGCGACGGATGCCAGCACCATATTTGCCCCCGCCTGCGCCACATGCAGCCCAGCAACGTGGAGTATGTCAACAGTCATGAGCCAGGCACGAGACAGCATTGTAACATGCGACTGGCGTGGACGCACGGCCATGCTGCTCTCACATTGGTATGCTTGGCCAACGGCTGGCCTGCCCACCTGCACTGGCGCGCTCTCGTGCGTCATGGACAGCACCACGCTATCGAGCACCCCGCAGGACACCACCGCCTGGGACAGCAGGGGGTCGCATGCGGCCAGCTTGGAGAGAGACTGCAGGGCGGAGGCCTGGACACCTGGAACGGGACACAACAGCGACCATGTCAGTGGTGCTGGCATGGATGACTCAGCTGCAGGCGGTCAAAGGCATGGAATGCTTGGTGTGCGATTTGGATGGGTGGGTGTGCGTTGCAGTGTGGTGACAGCAGGAGGGGGGGCAAGGGGAGGGGTGCAACCCACCTGGCACCGAATCTTGTGCGAGCGGGCAGCACAGCACTGCCATCACGTCCTTCTTCATCAGCGCATCCAGCATGACATTTTGTGG
>BQMZ01000153.1:0-70119 GCA_036984285.1 Chlamydomonas sp. KOR1 | reverse complement strand
GCCCCAAGGCATGCACGGATACACTGCTACCAGGATGCCAGCAGTGAGCTCACTAGTTAACGCATAAACGGTACACGGGCATGACGCGCAGACCAAATATGCCCTGACAGCACTGCGAGTTTCGCCTGATCAGGTCCGAGCATAACATCACGCATGCTACCGCTCAGCTCAAGACCGCTATCGCGTCGTAGGCAGTCGTACGCGGCACAACGCAGTAGCACGTGCTCTTCGTCCTCCACTGCGCCGGAATCACACACAGGGCAAACCCTCTCCTGCCTTGGGACTCCATTGCTTCGGTTGGCGGCAAGAGGCCAACAACCCAGACGGAAACGCATCAGCTTCTTATGCGCGTGCACCGGAATAAACACCTTGATATGCGGCAGCCAAGTAGCCTTGTCTTGCTCGTGCGATAAGCCACACCAATGCTTGTAACGGCACATCTTAACCCCAGGTTGCTTCCCGTCTGAGGGGAAGGCAGCCGGAGCAGCAAGCAGGCGCTCATGCGACCACGCACCCAGAAGCTTGCCACGAAAGGCACTCAATATGCTAGCTGCAGGCAGAGGCCGACACGCTAACCAGCGCGCTTTGTCTGCAGACGCCCTGACACCTCTGGGCAACTCCTCCCAAACATCAACACCTAGTGCAGACGTAAACCGCAACAGCTTTGCTGCCCAGCCATCTTCCCAACCGTCGAGGGCAAGCGCAATCTCCTCTCGCAAGACATCGTGTGCCAACGCGCCTGCCTGACGGACCAGCCTGTTCCAAAACCCGCAGACTTGTGAAGCCCAGTAGAAGTGCAAGGGTAACTGAGACAGCTCCGCAAACAGCAACCTGTGAGTAGGACGGTGCGCACCACATACAGCACACATGTATACGATCTGCAGCTTGACTGCCGGGTCGTTTAGACAGTATTCAAACCAACCTTCTGCCAAATTGGACCTATCACGCCTACGAGGCGGTGGCCCGCCTCGCATCATAGGCATACACCGCTACCACCCAGGCGACGTGACGGAGGCGACGTCGCAGCACCAGAACACCCTGCGCGTCAGCCAGCAAGCCAGCAGCCAGCAAGCCCCCTAAGCGGAGCCTAAGCCCCACCGGGGCCCCACGACCACCTACGCGCCCCCATACCGGGGCTTCCCTACAAACGCCGCGCCCGGAAAGTCAGTCCGCACATACTGTGGCCACCATTAGCAGGAACGTTATTTTGGGCGCAACCATGAGTCCGAATGGCTAGCTCCCAACGTCTGGGATCCTGCATTCTTGAAGGGTGGTGCGCTTGGCGATACATACAGACATCTACAGCACGACAAGCCAGGCCGCCGTCGAGGCAAAGGTCGAGGCGTATCACCGCCCACGCATGCCGGCTAACAAATCCCGCCAGGTCAATTAAAGTGGCAGCAGTTGCCAGTAGCGGGCTACTCGTTCACCGCAAATTCCTCATCAAGCAACCCATTCGAGCACGCTCCCCAGCCGGCCCACGCACGCATCCACAATACGGCACGCCCCCGCATTTGCCAAGCCATACAAGCTTTGTTTCGTCAACAGCGCCTCAATAACCTAGTGGCATCAGGTCAAATCAGGTCACAGCCCAGCAAGGACACATACATTAACGTTGAGCAAGGCAGTAGCCAGGGAAAGAGACTCAAAAGGTCTTCATTGCAACGTAACCCACCTATCCGAGGCATGCCCTCGTCAGCTCAAGCCGCAGTCGGGCAAGAGCTGCAACCCTTTCCACTTTATTGACGCCTATTTCACGTTGCAGGTCCCAGGCACACGTTGCCAACCGCTGTGCCACATTACATCCGCTTGGTGCAGACCAGGTAAGCCCAAGACACCCGCAGTTGCAACTCATCCTTTCTGTGCCCAGGGCTACTGACACCCCGTGGCTCCAGTAGATCACAATTTATTGGGTCGGACATCAGCAACGTGCACGCTACGTACACGAACAGCACCAGTATCATGAACACGGTATCCTCAGCCGTCAGCAATTGCTAGCATAACAGCGCCCGCAGGCCCCTTGCCTGTCTTGACGGTACGCACGGATGAATAGTGATCAAGTGCCCCACAGCTCGGACCCGGCACCCGAGGTACAGTGACCTGACCGCCACCACCCTACCTATTGAACCCTGCCGTACCATGCTGCCCCGCCCCCCGCCCTGTCCACGCCACCGCTCCACAGTATCAGCAGCAGGCCCCACGCACGCTTGCGCCGCCATCGCCGCCGCGCTATGCAGGGTCAGGGCTCTGCCACGCTGCGGAAGTGAGCGCTGGCCATTGTGCTGGCGGTTGACATGATCGACGAGTCGATTGAGCCGCGCAGCCCAGACTGCGTCTCCTCCTTCTGTTTCCCGCGCCTCATGTCCCTCTCCACCTGCACCAGCTCCTTGCATATGTCCATGAAGCCGGGCCGCTCGCCTGGGGCGAGGCTGAGGCAGCGGCGGCCAATAGCCGCCAGGCGGCATGCGAACTCCGGCTGCGACCGGTCGCCTTCCGCCGGCCACTTCAGCTCCGGCAGGGTCCCCGTGATGCCCATGCCGATGACCTGGTCTGCACAGGACGATGCGAGGGGGACACACGGGCAGTGTGGCAAGCCAACAGGGGCCGCAGGTTCGTTTAGGGTTTGGTCACACACAATTTTAGTCAGGCGCAGTGGTACGAGCATGCCGTGGTGCATGTCCTGCTGGCGGGTCAGCAATTGCGGCTACCTGCATGCAATGGCTGGAACGGCGGTGCCCCGGCTAGTGCACGTGCCGGCTGCAGCAGGGATGGGCGCGACGAGCACGTTCCCGACACCCCGGGCGCCAATAGCCCTCACGGTTATGGAGGTCGGAGAAGGGCCTTCTGCCCGTCATCATTTCATGCAGGACAACGCCGAACGCCCTGCAAGGCACACAGCGTGGGAGACGACAGCAACATACAGGTCCTAAAAATTGCTTAGCAGTACGGCCTTGGCCGGTATTAGGGGCCCTCTGAAGTGGGACGGGCAAGCCATGCCAAGGAACGGGCAATATAACAAACCACCCAACAATCCGTGAGTGCGTGGGCTGATACGTTTCGCATCGCTGCCCACAGGCAGCAGCACGCGCGGTTGGCTGGCACCTGCCCGATAGGACACCGCACCGCTACCGAAAGCACCATTTTCGGCCATAAGGTCGGACTCACCAGATGTCTGGACAGGAGTGCACGGGGAAACGGCGGGCACGCACGACGCAAGGGCGCCACGCAGGGTCGTGCGGACCAAGCAGCCGATGGAGGTCAGCACATGGCAGGGGTGGGCGGGTCAGGGATCGGGGATGTTAAGGCGGCACTGGCACAACTGCCCTTCAAGTTGCGCGCATGCTTCGATGGACGACAGGCGAGCAAGGGGTAAGGGCTCTGCGCGCCATGGATTCCGCCCTCACCGTTTCATGCCCAGCGCACACGAGCAGATTCCTGCACTAGCCCCATCCCTTACCAGCGTGCTTTTGTAGGCTGGTCCGTCACGCAAATGCACGTAAGGCGAGCAGGCTCCTTTGATAAAGCGGAAAGAGCACCTGCATATCCTTTCCTTTTACCGTTGCGTGCCGCAGACCAGAACTGTGTGTATGCCTGCGCTTATTGTGCGTGGCCACCACTGCACCTGCCACGCCTTCCTTGCCCACCTGACGCATAGCTGAACCGTCCCTGGAAGCACTCCTGCACACAGGGAGCGGCATGGTGGGGCAGGAGCGATGCGTATGCTTCTTAGTCCCACGCCTTGCACGACAGGCGGCGTACTGTGCAAAGGCCCCGTCCACACAGGAACGCCTGCCTGGGCAGCCACCTACGTACACGCTGTAAGGCAAGGTGGCCATCAAGACCAAGCTCCATCCATTGACGGCATGGCTTCCTTGTTAACTTGCCGTTACGAGCGGTGACGCCGTTAAGGTGTCGTACCTGCATGCAACGCACGCAACCGTTGCCATGCTCACCGGCGCCATGTACTGCACGGTCCCCCACGCATCGCTGCCCTCCACGCTCCTCTGGGCGGCCGCCAGATTGGACAGCCCGAAGTCGCCCACCTGCGCGCATTCCAGCGTCCGCGCGTGCGCCAGGTGCAGTGTGCTTGTTTTACTGTATGCACATACAGAGATCAGCACCTGCTGAGGGTGCAACGCCGGGCTTTGGGAGTACGACAGAGGAGTACTCCTCTGGGTGACGTCGCTGCACTCGGGCAGGAGCCAACCGCAAATTCGTACGTGGCGTGAAAGTCTGCGTAGTGCCCCCCGAGGCCGCTTGCTACACCCCCTTGTGTATGGATCGCGGCGTGACGTGCGCACCAGGGGAGTCTCCCCTGGTGCACATGGCACGACTCACCTTGGCCTTGAAGCCACGCCTGTCTTCACCGTTGCGCGCAAGCATGACGTTGCCCGGCTTGAGGTCCCCGTGCACAACCCCTGTCAGGTACGGAAGGACGTGTGATTCATGGCGGTCAAGGCAGGCACCCGTGTGCGGCAACAGCAGCAGCAGTAGGCGAGTCCGGTAGTGGCGGACGTAGTCTGGATACCAGCCAATCCCGGCAACAGTGTGTTTTGGTTTGACCGTTAGGCATTGGAGCCCGTTACGCAGCAGCCAGTACTCTCTGGGGTCAGGACAGTGGCCGGGCAGGGTGCAGCACCCTACCGCGCGCCTATGGCAGCCCGCCGCTCCACCCTACCAGTACCAACCTACCTTTCCGTGGCTGACCGATTGCACAGCACGCACACCCAAGCAGGCCAGCCACCGGCCGTTTCTCACCCACTCACCCATGTCGTGCAGCTGAGCCATGCCGCGCGCAACCTCAGTAGCGGTGCGGGTCAGGGCGCGCAAGGCCACGCGCTCGCACCACTTCTGGTTGCCTTGGAAACGCTTCTTCTTGATCGCCTCCGCCAGCGTGCCCTGTGTTCGCCGCGTGAGACGCATTGCACAAAGCGTTGCCGAGCGGTCGGCGACACGATCAGGCTCACAGCTGCTGCCAATTGACACGCCTTCGCGCCTGTGTCCGACAAGTGCACTCGGCTGTCGAGAAGTACGTCTGCGTGCCAACTTACACGCAATGCTCGGAATTCGGGCCTCAGCTTGCTTACCATATCAGCCAGCTCCATGACAGACACCACGGCGTACTGGCCTGGAGCCGCCTGCGCACATGTGAGCGTGTACCCAGCTTCACCTTTGTCGGGAACGTGTCGCGCATGGTCGCCGCCAGTACACTCGGCCAGGCGTTGTTGGCGGAGGGCGACCAGCAGCAGGCAGTATGGTCACTCGTAGCGAGGGGGATCAAATCAATTGGCAAGCCCAGGTACTGGTATTGAGGTTATGGGACGTGTTCCAGCCCATTCGTCTGCATGCATGCATGCTTGTTCACGCCATGGAAACGGCTGTACAGCGCAGCCGGGAGCACAGGAGAGCATGTATGGGCTGCGCCTGCTCGCACTCGCGACTGTTCGTACTAGCGAGCGTTCTTACCCGCAGGTGGCGCAGGATGTCCCTGAAGTACAGCAACGACCTCGCTGTGTTGCCGTCGTCCTCATGTGCAGGGCATCCGAAGCCCTCGCCTGCCGCCAGTGGAGGCAACGATCACTTGCTTGCCCGTTTGAAGCGGAATCTATCGGGGTCGGTGCTGCGCAAGAAAAGGTTCCGTGCATGGAATGGGCCCACATGCCCAACACGACGCGTGCACCTGCTTGCTGCAGGCCTATGTGTGCACATGGTGCGTGACGACATACTTGCGTGCTGATGACAGGAACGACGGTGTGCAACTGTGTCTTTACAAGTATGTCATAACAGCAGACCGTAACACAGATCGCCAGCGTGCACCCCAGTTTGTATTAGAGCAACATTATCTGACAAGTAACTGACTTTTTAGGATACTCACATGCGGCGCCTTGACCCTAACTGCACTGGTGGCTGGAGCATACGCGACAAGTGCTCACCCACCACCCCGTGCACATGTGGGTGCTGAATCCGCGCATCGCTCAACGACTAGATTACTGTGCCCGCTCTTGAACCGGCAACATTTCGCGCTGGTTCTCCGCCTCCTCACCGCTCTGGTGCTGCTCGTGACTGACGTCCTGATCAGGGCCGCTGGGCGAGGCAAGGCTGCGGGAACACGCACCGGAGTAAGTAGCACGTGTACTGAATAATGACTCTTTTCAGGGCCAGCTCATCGGGGTGCGCCCGCATGCATCAGGTGTGGAGACAATGCAAGGCGGCGCAAGAGGAACAGCAGGGTGGAGGCCACAATTGTGTCAATAAGTCAACGTCAACAAATCAACTGGCCAACCACTATTGGCACGTACCTTGCGAGCTCGTTGAGGTACTCGGGAGTGAGCTGGGCGCACCGTGTTGAGTATGTCTGCGTGCACACCCACAGGGACGTGGGGGCAACATGCATGAGCGCAGGACATGCTGCTGTTCGTTGCTAGAAGGTAGGCGGGCAGGCAAGACTGGAGTTGAATTGGTCGACACGCAAGTCATGGCAGCACGCATGCACATATGTGCCTTACGGGGCAGTAATGCGGAGCGCTATCCCTGGGGAAGGGCATATGGTAGGCAGGGGTCGCCACCATGAGCCCATCCCCCCTGTTGTCTAGACGGCCATGCTGCGAGAGCATGCGTGTAACCAAGGGGCCGCCAACGGCTCACCGCAATCAGGTTTGGGTGGACGAACCGGGGTCCGAGCAGGGTCTCCCGCAAAGCAGCATGGTCCAACACCGCTGTGGCGAGCACCTGACAAATGTGAAGGCTGCTTAGCTTTCTTGCACCGGCAACGTGCCCATCAGGGCAAGGAGGAGATACAAACATATCAGCAAACTCCTAGGGTGCCATCAGCGCACGGTGCATAAGCGTGCTGCCCAGTCCATATGTGCCAAGCAGCGCCGCAAGCTTGCTCAGCAGGTACGTGGGACGCACAAGCTGGGAACACGTGCATGATGACAGCAGCACAGGCGAGCTTTCCTGCAACAGCATTTCAGCGTACCTTGATGGCCACCTTGCAGCCATTGTAAGTTCCTGAGAAAAAACGCATGCATTGGCGGAGTGCATGGCGGATTAGAGGGGGCAGAGTCTGCGATTTGGGTTGTGACTCAGCAGGGTTCAACTCAACTGAGGCCCAGCACACAGCAGCAAGCCCAGGACGTCACCCTGATTGTAACGATTTGCCCGTGTCTTCCGGAACCAGCCTTTTCCATAACACATGTGGACACTACCCCCGCGCAATTGTACATATGCTGATACTTCTCGAAGCGCGGAGAGAACGTGTCGCACCCTTGAGGACTATGCCGTATGCTCCCTGCCCGAGAGGTGGCCTCGCGGATATAGACAGATGTTTGAGACGGTCTTGGGGAGGGCATTCGCAAATGTCCTCGGCACACAGGGCCTGCACAGCGTCTCAGGCGCAACCATCAGGTCCCCGGCTATCGCGGCCGGCAACAAATGCAAGGATGCACTTTACCTGCAGTTTTAACGCGTTGACTGTTGAGGGCTCTGCATCTCCTGCTGCGTATGCTCTTTGTTCAAACGGGTTTAACATGGGGCTGGCGCTCGGTTGAAAGCCATCCACTCCAGCCTGCGGAACTGCTACCTCGCCATGCTGACATTGATAGCAACCCAACGCGCTGATGTGCTTGGCGTCAGCACAGCCGCTGGGCTTCTCGCTGGGCTTATTGCTGCTCCCAAGGCGCCTACAGGCGCTATTAATTTGGTCCTGCAGGCTTACTTCCTTGGAACAGCCATCGCCGGTTGTGACGGACGCTTTGCAAGGGCCCAAAAGGCAACTCAGGAGGCCTCGCATTCGTCGGAGCTCTTGCTCGTATGCATGCGGGTCGCCGAGCTAGAAGCGTTAGGCGTGCATTGCATGCGTTTCATCTACAGTCGTGTGGGTGGAAGGCGCAAGCGTCGTCCTTTTCGGAACTGGACGACCTACCGATGGTTCCGGTACGGAGCCAGCAGAAAACGATGCTTTCTTTTTACATACAAGCATCTTGCGGCACTTGCGAAAATTGTTGATTATTGAAAGCAGAGGATGGGGGAATGCCTGGTTATGCACGGCAACCGTTTGCATAGAACGCGCTCGCGCTGGAGCAAAAGATTATGTTCATTACGAATGAATTCCCCCCGAATTGCGCGCAGAATCACAGAAGCGCGCTGGTCATATCACCTGTGCAGTACGAAATAATGGATGGTAGTTAGCCGGGTCCGATATAGACTCAGCGACAGGACACGCATTACTAGAGGCTCAGGCATTTCGCGCTCTAGCTGACGGCCGCTTGTGCTTGTATGACTGTATGTCACATGGCGCAGTACAGTACTGCCCCTGCTGCGTACTGCCCCGCCGAGGACTTGTCTCCGCCCTCGCCCTCTCCTGTGCAGTCAGCCACAGCCATGCAATAATGAATACATACGAACGTTAGTTGTGGACAAAATGGTGGCCGGCACCTTGCAACTTTGCCTGTTGCTGTCGGTCCTTGCATTACCTACGCCTATCGCCCAACAACCCACTATAGCTAAATGTTCGTGGCAAGGCAACCAGCTTGCGAGTTGCGGGCTGGAGCTGTCGCAATCCGAAGCCAAAGCACTTACTCGCAACCCTCAGTCCTGGGTACCGAAAAGCTTACAACCAGATATCACTACTTCTGGTCCTCAACAGTTCAGCATCTTTAATGTCACGGTATCCCTGTCTTCTTGTGCACCGCTCTGGGCGCTCGCCGAGTCGGAGTGCACGTTGCACGCCTCGGCAACATGGCCAAGCGTAGGCTTTCAGGTGCGTTGTGGCGCTGGCAGTGTACCGCGTCGTCACGCCGGCGTCTGAGTCTGACTCTGAGTCTGATTACAGGCATGTAATGAGCATGTAGGTCCCAGCCCGGAGGCCAAAGCCCGGCGGAGGCTTAGATGGACCACAGCAAATAAGCTGAGATAAAGGAAAAGTTTAGTATCATGCATGACACAAAGAATCATAAACACGAAACTCGCCAAAAATGCGTCACGCTTGCGTTGCATACCATACAGCACCTGCGCGAACAAACGCAGATTTTCAATGGTCGTGGCATCCTTCATTTCGGACAAACGCGGTTGGTCTTCCGTAATCAGCAACGTAAAACGGACACTCCAACAGCACGTGCGTTCGTCCTCCGGTCAGGCACACAGCCGATCACTCCTAGCTCGATTACCAGGCCGATTAACTTCCAGCGGCCAACACCCAAGACGAAAGCGCGTTAGACAGAAACGATGCTGCAAAGGGAATGTAAGTAGACAGGTAGCCAGACGGCCCCATCCACTGTTGCGCACAGCACATCTTCACGCCAGGTGACTTGCCATCCGATACGAAGCTACGTGGCTCAATGCGCAACGAACCTATCACTGCGCCAGTCATCAAAGCGTTACTCCAACAACCCTTCCAACAACCCCAGCTTCAAGCTGCAACAACAAACTACTTGTTGCGTCCCGGTGTTCACATTTTACTTCATGCAATAATTTATCTGTTCGTGGTATTCGTTGTGATCGGTCTGCCGAGTCGTTACTGTTTACTGCCCCGCTTGCAGGTTAAGCCTGGGTCTGTTTTCTATGCAGCACATGAGGCGCACAACTATAAAGTGCAAGATGTCTTGCTTACCTGCCCTGTGGACGAATGGGTGAGGCCGACGGTCGCCCATGGGTCCGCGACTGTCGTCGGCCCTTGTGCCATTGCCACGGTTTCGAGCGGCGAGGAGCTCATCGAAAAGATGCAAAAGCTGCAGCTCAACTATACAAGACTTTTGGTATTCATCGGAGCAAATATTTCTCTGCCGACGGAGCCTACGCCGCAGCGGGGAGCACCGACAGACGATGACCTTGTTCCCCTGGTCCGTGTATACCGCAACATAACGCTATCTGGGATCTCGCGACAACTAAATGGCGTTGGCGGTACCGAGATAGATTTTCGGCTTCGGCGAAACGCCTTCCACCTCGTGTCCGTCAACGACGAGACCGAGCCCAGGCCGTCGTCCCTACCAGTGCTTGTCATGGCGGATATCACCATGGTCAATCTGCCGCAAGGGCCTCCACGCACCTGGCCAGTCCTCGGCTTCCTTACAGGCTATGCCTACAGCATAACACGGTCGGTTGGGACACCCCCTGCACCAGCTCACTTGCACAGTGAGCGTGTGCCGCAGGTGCCGCCTCGCTCGCATCTTTGCTTGCTGCTGGCGCGTTGTTATTACGCAACAACGCAGTCCCTGTGCGCCTGCTGCAGGAATGCATTGCAGCTTGCAACGCTTCGTTGCAGCGCTGTGAACACACCCGTACAACTGGCGTAAGTCCGTTTGCGCAGTGCCAGCATGAATGAATGTGCATGGAAGCGCGCGCTTTGTTCTCCAGTCGTTGCTGCATGCCGGGGGTGTTCGATGCTACTGTGGGAGCATGGCCTGTGCTTGCTACTGCCAGTTGGCAAACCATGCCAACCACCGCTATGCATGCAGTGAGCTGTGTGGTCCCGTACCCACTTGATGTTATCAGATGGCTGCAAGTAGATATTGGTGACGCTGTGCTTTTCACCCGGATACGTGCTGGCCGCTGTGTTGCACCAGCAGCACCAGTAATTCACTTGCTGCCTAGCACAGACATTTCACTCCTAGCTGCATTCCTTCCATCCATTACACACTCTCTGGTCTCTGCTGCAGGTACAATGCTGCCTGGCGAGCTCGTACAGTATCTGACATTCCGGAGGAACTCAGCAGTGCTGCATGGATAATCCGTGTGGGGGGCCTGGTTGAGCAGGTGGGTACACGCATGCCGGCATGCGGTTCACGCTGTACTCTGCTTGCGTCGCTGCAAACGGTTGAGATGCACAAGCCACGGTGACCTGGTAGCCGACAAGCCAGCATCAAAACTCCATGGCACACCGGCTGCTGCTGACCCCTGCATGCAATACCGTGGCATCCCCGACGCAGGTCGTGGATGAGGACGGGCGGTCGACACGTGCCATCACCGTGCGCGAGCTTGATGGGACACCCGTGGTCTACAACCTTAATAGGTCAATTAGCCGGCCGCTGGCGACTCAGCCGACGCTGCTCGACTTTGACATCCCATTCCTGCCCCCAGGGGTGATGCCGCCTGGCGTCTTGCTCCCGCTGCCAGATGTTGTGCCCGTGTGGAATGCGACACAGCTGCTGGCGCTGCTGCAGGTGGGCTAGCTCTTGCTCATTGTAATCATGAAGGCCTGCAGGTGTAACTTAGGAGCGAGCCGGCTGCCTGTGCCGAGGTCAGTCGCTCGGGCCTGCAATTGTGGGGCGCCGCAGGGGCGCTGCTGGTGAGCGCCCCTGCCAATGCGAGCTCTAAATATGGCTGTCATGTTGGTACGTGGTAGTGCGTGGCTAGGAACACCTGGCGCGTGCACATGCCACTAATGCAAGGACTTTATTTGCCGCTGTGCGTAGGAGCTCTGGACGCCCCAGTATGGAGACAACCCACGAGTGCTGCTCCTCATGAACAACATTACGCTAAGGGCCGCTAGCGGTGGCTGGCCCCAGGTGAGGGCTGCTGTAAGAGGGCGCATGCATGGCGTGAAGCCCTGAGGGAAAGGCGCGACTGTGCGTGCCTGTCGTGCAGTTCTTGTGCATGCGCTCGGCCGGGCCCACTACTGGCACGTGCCTTCGTTCCCTTCGCTTTTTGCCGCACGCTACTGGAGTTGCAGCACAGGTCGCCACTTGAACTGTATCTGTGTATGCCTTACAGGTACCTACAAGTCATACCGGGTGCATGGCATCAGATAGACTCACCTGTCAACAGCGTCGCACACACGGCGCACACTACTTGACCTCGCTGCCCTCTTGTCGGCGCGCCGCCACACCCCTCTACCATACATTGCAAACCACCGCCTATGCACACGCAAGCACAGCATTCCGAACTTCATGGTTCATGGTATGCACGTGCGTGGCATGCACGCAGGTCGGCGCTGCCCTCAGCTACAACGCGGTCCTAGCCGGGCCCCAGGCGGGTCCACCCGTATGGCTGGATACCGGAGGTCTACCCATAGCGTCTGCGGCCCAGGGTGTGGCAAGAGCCTCACCAACAGCAGCATCTGCCCCAACGCTGCAGCTTGCGTGGCTGCGAGTGCTCGGCCCGCCGTCCCCGCTTTTGACCGTCTCTAGTGAGGCCCTTACGGGGGCAGTCAACAACGGCAGCATCGTCAGCGATGGGGACGGTGGACCAGTGGGCACTGGCGTGCGCTTGGCAGCGTGGAGGGATAGGTACGTTACGCAGTCGCAGGAGGGGCGCAGATGATGTCGTACAGCCATGAACAGTAAGCAACACTGCTATGTGCTATTGCACATGCGATATCGATGCAGGTGCCTTACGACACCGCGTATCTACCCGGTCCGCATTGCCATCCACCAGAGTGTTATCTTCGTGTCGGCAGGTGCGCGCGCCCCTGCCTCCGAGTGTCTTCCCAAAGCAAGGGGTGCTGGGCGTAACCTACAGCTATGTATGTGACCCCTGTCCGCGCGCAAGATAAAGCTTCCTACGTGCCTCGGTGGCCGCTTCCACAACTGGCCGCAGTCCAGATGCACGTCCGCGTACGTGCGGATACACGTGTGTCTTACCAATCCGCCGCCACCTCCGCCGCTCGTGCTCCTGCCAGGCCAGGCGCAGCAAACCACTCGCGCTCTTCCCGGCGGGACGAGCATGATATGATGGCAAGCTCAGCCATCCCCCTTTTCCGCCACGCATGCAGGTAGCCTACAAGCGCTGCTCGCGTACAACGTGCCTGCGGCCTGCTGCGTGGCACCAGGAGCGGATGATGCCGCCGTGAACGCCACGTCTACCACGGCGGCAGCTGCCGCATGCCGACTTGCCCAATCCACGAACATCTCCGCTGCTGGCAACGCCTTCGTTAGGCGCTTGGCACAGCTAGCCGATGACGCTCTGTTGCTGGAGGGCAACATGGTAAGGTAAAACAGCCTCGTACGGCCGTAGCCTTGTCAACAATGCCGGGCCCAAGCAATTCGACGCTCTGCGCCCTGTATGTCCCACCCCATGTGTGCTTCACCCCATGCTGCCGTACAGATCGAGGGCGACTATGTCGTCGATACAGCGGCGGGCGGCGGCGCGTCAGTTTCACTTGCTGATGGCTCCCTTCATATCAGCGCCGCACGACTAAGCGGTGTGCGCTTGGTCAACGTCAGCGTCATGGCTGCAGATGCCCGACCCTCATCAGGCATGCCTGGATGCTTAGGCGGGCTCCCTGCAGGTGCCTACAACGGCACAAACGACGTCGACACCGATGTACCCTGCGGCGTCGTTTCAAGTGAGTAGCACACTTGAGGAGCTGTACGAGGCAAACGCAACATGTGTATGCGCGCTTGTCATCTGGGTTGGCTCAGTATCCGCATGCGCCAGGTGCGCTTCCGTTGCGGCATGCGTGCGTCTATATCCGTGACGACGTGTGTACCTGTAGGCTGCGTAGGCGTCCATAGGTGTTCCCTGCCAGCCACAGGGTGGAAGCACCAGTGCCCACGCCAGTGTTGCCCCGCACTCATGGTACACGCAGTGCTACAGGCGGCGGCCCTGTCGCTGCCGCCATCTGGGCGTGAGCCTTCTCCATCCGCAAGTCCTTTGCCGGCAGCAGCAGCAGCTCCAGACAGCACGCCCAGCGGCGCCCCAACGGCTGCCATTGCAGGCGGCGTGGCCGGCGGGGTGGCGGCCCTGTTGATACTAGCTATCTTGGCTCTCTGGTGTCGGCGGGGCGGCGAGGGTTTGGGTGCCCTGGGTCCAAAGTCCAACGCACAGCAGGTGCCTGGGCCCAGTGACACGTTGGCGGTGCTGAGGGCAGTCACAGGAAGGCTCTGCGGCAAGTACATCATCAGGGGCGCGGAGCAGGCTGGCGCTGCCCAGCAGCACCGGGCAGCCGTTGCTTGCGACGAGACTGAGGCCCCTTGCCAGGCTGCTGGGCAGCAGGCGCTGACTACAGCCGCAGGCGCAGAGGGCACAGCTGGCCCGGGGCACGTGGCCATAGCCATCGACGCGGTGTTGGGGGATGACACGGGAGCAGCAGCTGCCCAGGCGTCGGCCATTGTTACGGGGAGGACCTCGTATGACGCTGCTCACCAGGATGGCACCAGTAGCGCGGACGAAAGGTTCACAATCAGCTTGGTACGTACGGACAGATCTAACGGCGCAAAGCTGGGCTGTATTGGCTGTAGAGTGTACCGAAGTACTGCTGCAAGGCAAGCAAGGCACCTGCGCAAGCGTCATGCACGGCAACGGCCGACTACTCCTGATGAGCAGTGTTGTGCCTATCTCTTGTTCCGCAGTAGTAGTACAGCTTCTGGTCACAGGCTTCACCCTTGCTCACAGGTTGGCCAACGCCCGATGTTGTTCGACCATTTGCTCGGTGGAGGCACCTCATCAGTTGCAGCAGGCGCAGCGGGCCATGCTGGCCGGCAGTCCGCCGCGCCGACTGGAGCACGCAACGCCCGCCAGCACTTACATCAGCGACAGCATGAGGCACAGACCAACGCAGCCGGCAGCGACATGCAAACCCTCATGGCGGAGGAGATCGACGACCTGGTCGCTCGGTCTCAGGCAGCAAAGCAGGTGGGAAGTTGCCCGGCTTCGCCTAGGTTTTATGGTAACACGTTGTATTTCATTGTTTGTACAATCAAGCGGTTGCTGGTGCCATGCTTACACACTCGCTCCCGTTCACCACGCGCCTGCTGTGTGCTCCAGAAGAGCTCCCTGGGTAGCAGTGCGACTGGCTCCAGCAAGCAGCCCCCACCGCAACTCCTGGGCCGGGGCGCCTTCGGCAGTGTCTATCTGGGTGAGCGTGCGCGGCACGGCCTGGAACAACTACCGGCGCGGCACCATGCGATGCGTGCCGTGCGTGACAGGGCCGGGTACAGCGCCATGCATGGCGTGCTACGAGCCCCCTCACTCACCACTAGTAGATGTGCCGTACGGTTGCTGCACATGCGTGACCTTGTATGCCACGTGTGCCAATGCCACCGCGTTGTTTGGGTGCGTGGTTTGCGGTGGGACGCCCTCTGCAGGCGCATGTGCCGAGGCTGTACCAACACCGGCGGGTATTACTTAGCATACCCACCAATGGTCCTGCCAAACCTCCTGGCAGACACACACCACATATATACGTACACACGCGCACGTGAACGGGTTGCCCTCCCCCAGGGGAGTGGCGAGGTCTGCCATCCGCAGTCAAGGTGGTGGTGGTGCAGGCGGGCGACCCGCACAAGGACGGCACCTGCCCGGAGCGCGCAGACACGCGACGGCAGCGGCTCGCCAGGGAGGTCGCCCTTACCACCACCCTGCGCTCCCCGTGGATAGGTGCGCAGCTGCGCACCATAAAGGGCTGCTCTGTTGCGGTGGGGCGCTTTTGCGTGTTGTGCCCCAGCTCGACCGGTACCCTAGGCGTTTCACAGCCTGCATCGGCGCGGGGCAAGAGGGGGCCTGGCGCATTGTGGATTAGGTAGGCCAAGCGGCCAGGCGCGTTCTGCGCGCAGCAGATTAGGGCAGGTGCACCTCGGTGCCAGCGTTGCGCTCAACGCGTACGTACTGGCGTTATGCGCGCCATGTCCCACCCGTACCCTCCCCCCCCTTCATGACCTCCCATGCCACACATGCCGCAGTGCCAACATGGCATTACACAATCGAGGCCATCACAGCCGGTGGGCTGGACACGGACCCCAAGTAAGTTTTTCTCTAGGCCTTGTACACAGCTAGCATGTTGGTCCACAAAGCGACACCAAGACCACAGACCTTGACGACTACACTGCGAGGGTCGCCTTAGCCTAGCCAGACATGTGCATGCTTGGCCGGTGCCCCTGGATGACCACCCCCACGTGGCCACACACTCAAGGCCTGCCCTCCCCGACGCAGCGGCAAGCTACCTGCTGTGCCCGCCCATAGCTGCGGCATGCAGCTCTTGGTGGAGGGCACTGATGGAACCGCATGTTTGCATGCAGAGTTGCGGGGCCCGACGGCGGGCGCTTAGGCGACGGCCTGGTAAAGGCGAGGCGCTGGACCCCGTGGACCCTGTCGCTCTGCGGCTGCGCTTGTACATGCAGCTGTGCGAGGGAGGCACCCTGGCCAACGCCCTAACGCACGGCCACCTCAGCGCGTGGGCTGCCGCCAGGCTGTCCAGCCCCGCGGCGCCTGGTGTGCTGCCCCCACGCCAGCAGTCCGCGGCAGCAGCCGGAGGTGCTGACCATCTATTGCAGCAACAGCAGCAACAGCAGCAGCAGCAGCTGCGTCCGTGGCTGGAGCAGGAGACCAGCTACGGCTCCACGCGCACAACGCTCCCCCTTCTTGAGCCCCCCGCCTCCGCTCCCCTCGCTTTCAACAACCGCACGCACTCCCTGGTGTCAGCAGCACTGCTCCGCACGTGCCCAGCGGCAGTCGCGGGGCTGCAGCAACAGGGTGATGCTGCAGTGGAGAGCGCAAGTGCCATTGCTGCCTCCCCGTTCGTCGTAAGCGCGGCAGCCGCATGTGCGGGGGCCCCAGCAGCAGGAGCAGCAGCAGCGGCACTCCCAACGGTCCCAACGGCGTCCACGGTTGCGACAACAACCCCGTTGAACCCCCAGCTGCAGCCGCCGGCGTTATCTTGGGAGGACATCCACGCAACTCCCAACAAGGTGAATGCCCCCGCGTGCACTGCAAAACGGTATATTAGTGTGTACATGAATGTGCACGTAGCACAACAAATAAAGGCTTTACGGCGAGGTGGCCACTGGACCGCGGCGCATGAATCGCGACTGCCTGAGCATATTGCCGTACGTACACGTGCAGTGAGCATGCATGAGTACTGTATACAACGAACCGGGCATGATCATTATGTTCAACGTCTGGTGGAGCAGAGTGCAGGTCCTTATCCGCGCAAATCCTAATCGGCCGTTTCTGGTTAACCCAAACTTGCTATTGCAGCCCCTGGCGCTGCTCGCCGCCTTGGACATTGCAAGGGTAAGCTGTGTACCTGCTGAGCTTGTGTGAGCTTGCTTGGCGCCTTGATGGCAGACGCCACCGCCACGCACCTGCTGACGACACCGTTGCTCGACACTGCTCATGCATCTAGGGCAAGGACACGCATAGCCCCCAAAGCAGACGCCACGCGCTTATTAGTGGTCCTTACACACTCACGCGCGGTTGCTATATCTGAGATCTTCCTTCCTCCAGCCGCTCTTCCGCTCAACGCCTTGGCGCCCTGCCTGCCCACACTGTGCGTGCATACATTCAGGGTTTGGCATACCTTCACGACGGCAGCGCCAAGGCTGTGACGGTGCATGGGGACCTCAACGACAACAACGTGCTGCTCAAGGCGGCTGTGCCGCAGCTGCCCACGTGGCCGCCGGAAGGGGGCCCGCAGCACCAGAGCCCGGCCGTGCATGCTCGAGGCTTTAGCGCGTGCGGCGTCAGCCCCGCTGGCAAGGACGACGTTGCAGCAGCAGCAGCAGGCTTGCACCCACACAGGGCCACCGGCTGGGAGGGACCGGCTGGCAGCTGGGCGCCAGCGCTCAGCGCGACGGGCTCCTGGTCGATGGCGCCTGACCTGCTGCTGCTGTTTGCGGAGCAGCAGAGGGACGCGGCGTACCTGGCCGCGACTGCTTGCGACATGCTGTCGTACGTGTACAAGATCGCCGATTTCGGCCTCTCAATCCAGGTGAAAGTAGCTTTTTGGGCACGCTGTTTGGGTGTGGTGCGTGTGGTCTGCCCGCCCTAGGCACGCCTGGGTGTGGTGCACGCCACATGAAAACACTGATGCATAGCCAGCAGATGTATGGAGACCATGCGTTTCGTGCTTTGATCTTCCTTCGCTCGTCCGTGCTCCTGTCCGGTGTACTGAAGCCCACTTGCCTTTATATAGAACCTGCCGGAATTGCCACGGAGTTGTGCGGTCACTTACTGTGTTCCCACCGTGTGTCATGTGCCAGCCAATCGCAAGTGTTCGCGAGCACTCCTCGTGGCGCCATGCCATGCCGCGAGCAGTGTATACACACTATATACACTATATACAATATATTGAAAGTGCCGCTTGCCGCCCTGCCCTGCGCAGCTGTACGGAGCCTCGGAAACACACGTTAGCAACATGATGCAGGTGTGTGTGCGTTTGTTGCTTGCTGCGTGTTGGGTATAGTGGCTTCTGGATACAAGGCCATACATCATTGGGGCTCCGCTGCTTGTGGGAGGCACATGTGCAGTGTCGACGTGTACACTGACCTGGTTCCGAGTAAACGTTGTGCGTACCAGGCAACAGCTACGAGCCAAAGCCGCCTCGTCACTGGTCTCCGCGCAAATCTCCCTGCCGCTGAATGCCTTCTGGCCTCCTTATCGTGACGCCCTCACCAGGGGACGCCCTTTTTTGCTGCCCCGGAGATCATGCAAGCGGGCCACCTGTCACCCGCCTCAGACATATACAGGTGCGCTCATGCTTGTGTGCCGGTCAGCATGCCCCATGTATCAGATTATGACATACACGGCGTGTTGTGCATCATGCGCTATAACAAGGTCGGTTTGCTTGCTGTTGCGCTCCCTCACAGCTACGGCGTGGTGCTGTGGCTGCTGCTCCACGGGGTGTCCACCAGGTGCGTGGTGTGCACACGGCGCGTGCGCTTACACGCACCCCTGCGTTTCCACAAGTGCCTTCGTACAGTGTACGGTATACCGTACCCGCCTCCGGAGGCCGCTGGTGACCACCAACCGACAGGGATCGCGAAGACGCGAAGGTGTCCCACTCGCCCCTCGTACAACATCACTTCAAATTAGTACGACATTCACCAATATTGCTGCGACCGCCCAAACCGACCAATGCTGCAACACCATGCACACCCGTAGAGAGATGCTGCTTATCACCAATGTCACGTTGGATAATCAAGTGCGTTCGGCCTCGCTCATTGAAAGACTCCTCTGCCCGCGGCCCATTCTCACGTATCTCCGCCGCAGGGCCATCCGCCACCTGCTGCCGCGCACGGCGTACCTACCCATCGCGGACCTGCTGCTAAGCCACACCTGCCCCACGCTGACAATCGGGGCAAGGTCTCTCCTGGAGGACTGCCTCGCCCTGGAGCCCAACGCCCGGCCCTCCGCCGCGCAGCTGCAGGGCCGGGTGGAGGAGCTGCTGCAGGTGCGGCTGGGGAGGGCGCCAGGGCGAAGTGCCGTACATGGCTTATCAGCCTGCTGTGCGTGCACTGTCAACATACAAGCCGTCCTTGCGAGGACGCGGTCGCGCTGCATGCTGCGTTGTCGTGCTATCCACATCTGCTCGCCCTGCTTCCCACACCGCCTTCGGCGTTGTCTCCACGACCCCACCCGTCAGGCTGCCGCGGGCCCGGAGCTTGCGTACCTGCTGCTTGGGGCCACACGGCGCGAGGTGTTGAGGTAGCTGCTGGGTAGCTAGCTAGGGCCATGCATGCGCACGTCCACGTAAGCACGGTTAGGCTGCACAGTGGGCATGCAAGCGGCAACGTACGTTTTATTATCCAGGGTTGGCGGCGCGTACTTCCCACTTGTTATGTGAAGAATGACCGGGGTGAGCTGTGGTAAGGGATCAAATGACTTCTGTGATGGCAAAAATGGTGAGTTGCGCAGAAATGAAATAATGAGTCGCGCAGGAATAAATGACAAATAAACTTGCAGCAGTTTTCCACAGTTTTGTGCGTTTTAGTGGTTCAGCTGTGTGTGCAGGACCATAATAAAGGCTCTTGTGTCGCCGGGCATGGCCACCTGAGGCAGGGCTGTATCTTCCGCTGGGCCGATTTGCCTCGCCTGATTCCTAGGTTGAGGTACGGTTTTTTGAGCACCGACCCTAACGCACCGCATGCGCTTATTATTTCGTTCCTAATTGCTGAGCCTTGCCGGGTGCCGAGCCTTTTGGAACCCGTAAGTCCCCACGGTGTGCCATCTCCAGGTCACTCAGTGCCAATCAGCGTTTCGGCCTATGTGGGAAAGAATAGAGGCGAATTCCACATAGTCGACAGTGCTAGAGGTTCTGGCCTATTATGGCGGGACAGGGAGGGACGAAGAGCCTTGGGCGATGGTGTCACGACCAGTCACAACCTGCGCTTACATTGTACGATTTGATGGGTAGTTTCACGAACAACGTGTGTATTAATTAGTGTGGGTATGTAGAGCCCAGCTTGCCCGTGTGCGTGCAGGGCGTGCGTGTCCTGATGACACGTGTGTGTGGGTTGAGACAGTTGCACTTACAGGTAGCTAGGTGCCGTGCGTGGGTGCAGGGGAGTCCCGTAACAAGGCTCCGCTTGTGGTCTGGAGTGACGTGCAGGCCAGCTTGTCCGGCTTGTTATTATTACTTACATGGTTATTCTTTATCATGTTGGAGTCCATTGGGCTCGTGTGGCTTACTGTGTATGTTAGGAAGTTCTTCGTAGCTGCCTAATGGTTGCTATCCAGTTGTGTGTTTTCACACAGTGCGCACTCGGCCAGCGATTGCACGTGGCAATGGGCACGTGAAGTTGTGCGCCGGCGCTGGCGCACCAGAGACGCGTTAATGCCTGCCGGTGCCTGTCAAGGGCTATACAACACGGAGTGCGCCTGGAAGTTGGATACAATGCCCCGTCCAACCCCGCCGTTCTCTCACTATGCCGACAGGAAGCTCGCGTTAGAGGGCGTTAGAGGGCGCTAGCCAGCGCTACAGCGCGCTAGGGGGCGCAAGGGGGCGGTAGGGTAGCGCTGCCCCTTAGCGCTTGCCAGACCCGTGGGCCACGTTTCGCGTCTAGACACTGCAGCCCGTCCACCTTTCATGTCTATTTGGTGTTGTGTTGTTGTATCAAGCCATTTCAGAGGAGGATCTGGGGGTAACCGTCGCAGGTGCCGCTGGCATACAGGTGCCGCTGGCATACCGCGCACGCCAATCGCCAATCGCCGCGTTAGGCTGCGCAATGCTGAAGCAATCCGATAATGATAAGGTTGCATGTCATTCTGTACTCATTGCGAAATACACCAACGATGGCTAGTTCAAGACGGAGTCAAGTTCAGACCGTTTTCGGCACATGACAAGGACTTACCTGCATGACCTACCTATTAAGCAGTGAGGGAGCGATATCTTGAAGCGAGTAACTGCAGCTGCAGCCGGAGCGGCCGTGGTGTTGCAGCCAGAGCCCCCCGACGACAGCCTGAAAGTGCGGTTATTTGAGCTATAACGCCGCAATGGAGACTGACTGAACTGTGTGTACAACGTACGACAGGACGAGCATGCTCCGGTGAGCTGGGGTCGCCGGGACGTCATTGGACTGCAGCCCGCGGGCGTGCCAGGGGCAGGGCTGCCCAGCCACTGGGCGTGGGTGCATGGGTCAGGGCACCGATACCACTGCACACAAGCGAACCTTGTGCTTCTGCTTGAGGTGCACATACTCAATTGCCATGAGCACAATGAATTATTTGTTGGGGAGAAGCTCAATCAGGGGCACAACTGCATGCATGAGTGGGGCCACTCGTGCACGCAGGACCGGTCCTGTAGCTAGTAGACTCACACGGCGCACCTATTGACCTTTGCATGCAAGCTTTGAGTGCACGTGTGATATGTTGCAGGGGGGCAGCACGGCACTGGGAATCGGATGCGGGTCGTGTGGGGTGAGGGATCTGAATGGTGGGGTAACCCTGCGTGTCCACTTTCATGTCGATGAGGGCACTTGGGCATGTCAAATGGGCCTGGTAGTAGGGTTCATGGGGCAAACTTTGGGCTTTATATGCCCGTGCATTATGTTGCAGGGAGCGGCAAGGCGCTGGGAACCGGTGGTGCCAAGGGTGGCAGTGTAGGGGTGTGGTTCAAGGTCTATGATCCAAGGCATGACGTACGGTAGGCGGCGGGTCCTGTCAACGTGCAAACATGCATGTCGCTCGCTATTGAGTGCCCATGTGCCTTGCTTACGACCGTGCAGGCTAGTAGCAGCGGTGCGCGCGATAGTGCACGCTGCAGGCGTGGGCGAGTGGGAGGAGGGCCGCCTCCTCCAGCACCTGGTCTGCGGCACCTTGACTGCCACGTGGTAGGTAGTGTGGGCTGGGGAAGGTGTTGCGGCGGATGCCAGGGGCAATGAGAGGATGCGTGCACGCCGTACAAAGCCGTACGGCAGGTGCGCGGCAGGCTGTGGGTGCACAGGGACTGCCAGCTTGCCAGGGCATGTGTATTAGCAGCTGGGGAGGGGGGGCGACTTGCGCCGAAAGGGCAAAATCATCTCGCTTTGCGGACAACCGTGGAGCATCCAATCGCTAATCTGTTGGGGTGTGACTGGAGGTCACGGATTGGCGTTGTCACCAAAGTGGCGTGCATTCCCGGGGCGTTGGTGCCAAGGGTGGCAGTGTAGGGGTGTGGTTCAAGGTCTTTGATCCAAGGCATGACGTACGGTAGGCGGCGGGTCCTGTGAAGGTGCAAATATGCATGTCGCTCGCTGTTGAGTGCCCATGTGCCTTGCTTACGACCGTGCAGGCCCGGGAGTAGCAGCGGTGCACGCGATAGTGCACGCTGCAGGCGTGGGCGAGTGGGAGGAGGGCCGCCTCCTCCAGCACCTGGTCTGCGGCACCTTGACTGCCACGTGGTAGGTAGTGTGGGCTGGGGAAGGTGTTGCGGCGGATGCCAGGGGCAATGAGAGGCTGCGTGCACGCCGTACAAAGCCGTACGGCAGGTGCGCGGCAGGCTGTGGGTGCACAGGGACTGCCAGCTTGCCAGGGCATGTGTATTAGCAGCTGGGGAGGGGGGGCGACTTGCGCCGAAAGGGCAAAATCATCTCGCTTTGCGGACAACCGTGGAGCATCCAATCGCTAATCTGTTGGGGTGTGACTGGAGGTCACGGATTGGCGTTGTCACCAAAGTGGCGTGCATTCCCGGGGCGTTGGTGCCAAGGGTGGCAGTGGGGTGTGGTTCAAGGTCTTTGATCCAAGGCATGACGTACGGTAGGCGGCGGGTCCTGTGAAGGTGCAAATATGCATGTCGCTCGCTGTTGAGTGCCCATGTGCCTTGCTTACGACCGTGCAGGCCGGGAGTAGCAGCGGTGCACGCGATAGTGCACGCTGCAGGCGTGGGCGAGTGGGAGGAGGGCCGCCTCCTCCAGCACCTGGTCTGCGGCACCTTGACTGCCACGTGGTAGGTAGTGTGGGCTGGGGAAGGTGTTGCGGCGGATGCCAGGGGCAATGAGAGGCTGCGTGCACGCCGTACAAAGCCGTACGGCAGGTGCGCGGCAGGCTGTGGGTGCACAGGGACTGCCAGCTTGCCAGGGCATGTGTATTAGCAGCTGGGGAGGGGGGGCGACTTGCGCCGAAAGGGCAAAATCATCTCGCTTTGCGGACAACCGTGGAGCATCCAATCGCTAATCTGTTGGGGTGTGACTGGAGGTCACGGATTGGCGTTGTCACCAAAGTGGCGTGCATTCCCGGGGCGTTGGTGCCAAGGGTGGCAGTGTAGGGGTGTGGTTCAAGGTCTTTGATCCAAGGCATGACGTACGGTAGGCGGCGGGTCCTGTGAAGGTGCAAATATGCATGTCGCTCGCTGTTGAGTGCCCATGTGCCTTGCTTACGACCGTGCAGGCCGGGAGTAGCAGCGGTGCACGCGATAGTGCACGCTGCAGGCGTGGGCGAGTGGGAGGAGGGCCGCCTCCTCCAGCACCTGGTCTGCGGCACCTTGACTGCCACGTGGTAGGTAGTGTGGGCTGGGGAAGGTGTTGCGGCGGATGCCAGGGGCAATGAGAGGATGCGTGCACGCCGTACAAAGCCGTACGGCAGGTGCGCGGCAGGCTGTGGGTGCACAGGGACTGCCAGCTTGCCAGGGCATGTGTATTAGCAGCTGGGGAGGGGGGGCGACTTGCGCCGAAAGGGCAAAATCATCTCGCTTTGCGGACAACCGTGGAGCATCCAATCGCTAATCTGTTGGGGTGTGACTGGAGGTCACGGATTGGCGTTGTCACCAAAGTGGCATGCATTCCCGGGGCGTTGGTGCCAAGGGTGGCAGTGTAGGGGTGTGGTTCAAGGTCTTTGATCCAAGGCATGACGTACGGTAGGCGGCGGGTCCTGTGAAGGTGCAAATATGCATGTCGCTCGCTGTTGAGTGCCCATGTGCTTTGCTTACGACCGTGCAGGCCCGGGAGTAGCAGCGGTGCACGCGATAGTGCACGCTGCAGGCGTGGGCGAGTGGGAGGGCCGCCTCCTCCAGCACCTGGTCTGCGGCACCTTGACTGCCACGTGGTAGGTAGTGTGGGCTGGGGAAGGTGTTGCGGCGGATGCCAGGGGCAATGAGAGGCTGCGTGCACGCCGTACAAAGCCGTACGGCAGGTGCGCGGCAGGCTGTGGGTGCACAGGGACTGCCAGCTTGCCAGGACATGTGTATTAGCAGCTGGGAAGGGGGGGCGACTAGGGCCAAATCATGTCGCCTTGCGGACAATCTTGGATCATCTAATCGGCCGTTTCGTACTTTGTCATTGGATTCCCGTGCAGAACGTTGCAGCAAGTAGCATGGCGCTGGGAACCGGCGTGGGCCGTGTGGGGTGCGGCACCTGAATGGTTAGGGTACCCTGTTTGCGCGCTTGGATGAATTCGCCCCTCCAATGGAAACACACGTGGTGCGCAGGGCGGCCTCCTAGAGTTGCACATCAGGTGCCCTTTCAGCACTGAATGCAATTGATTACTGCCCTCGTGATGCGCTGCAGGGAGCGGCACAACTTTGGAGACCGGGCGTGAGCTTTGTGGGGTGCCGCACCCTGAACGGTTGGATGGCACTGTTCGCGTTCATGTTGATGGGGCGCATGTCGCGCATGGAACGGCCTGTTGAGAGTCGCATATCAGGCAGCTATACAGCATAGTATGCAAGGTTTCGCTGCCCGCCTGACGCTTCACAGGCGGCAGCACGGTCGGGCGTGGGCTGCGTGGGTTAAAGCACCTGAGTTGGATAGGGTGGCGCAATTCCTTTGCGTGCGACGGGGTAGTTTGTCGGGCGCGGCACGGGCTGTTAGACTGGCCCATCAGATGCTTGTCTAGCATTGAACGCAAGTTTAAACTGCCCGCTTGACGTATTGCATGGAGCGGCGCGGCGCTGGGGATCGGGCGTGGGCTGTGTGGGTTCAAGCACCCGAGTTGGATAGGGTGGCGCAGTTCCTTTGCGTGCGACGGAGGCATTTGTTGGGCGGGGCACGGGCTGTTAGATTGGCACATTAGATGCCTGTCTAGCATTGTAAACAAGTGCTAACTGCCCGCTTGACGTGTTGCATGGAGCGGCGCGGCGCTGGGGATCGGGGTGGGCTGTGTGGATTGAAGCACATGAGTTGAACAGGGTGGCGCGGTTCCTTTGCGTTCGACGGGAGCATTTGTCGGGCGCGGCACGGGATGTTAGACTGGCACATCAGATGCCTATATAGCATTGTAAACAAGTGTTAACTGCCCGCTTGACGCGTTGCAGGGAGCGGCGCTGCGCTGGGGACTGGGTGTGGCCGTGTGGGGTGCTGCACCCTCAACGGTTGGACGGCGCTATTCGCTTCCATGTCGATGGGGCGCATGTCGCGCATGGAACGGTCTGTTAAGAGTCGCACACCAGGCAGTTATCAAGCATAGTATGCAACGGTTCGCCGCCCGCCTAACACTTCACAGGCGGCAGCATGGCGCGGGGTGTCGGGAGTGGGCCGCGTGGGTTAAGACACCTGAACTGTTGTATGTGGTGGCCAACTCCGTTCGCGTGCGACGGTGGCACACGTCATTTGCGAGACGGCCTGTAAGGGTGGCCCATCAGATGCCTATCGAGCATTGTACGCAAGGGTTTACTGCCCGCTTGACGCGTGGGAGCGGTGCGGCGCTGGGGATCGGGCGTGGTGGGCACTGTGGGGAGCCGCACCTGGGTGTTGGGTGACCCTGTTTGCTTTGACGCCGCGGGCATGTATACATGCGTCCGCAGGCATACAAAGATCATTACGGACATTTGGTGCTTGGAATCCTTGAAGGCACTCGCATTATGGGCAGCTGGGCAGGGTTAATATGGGCAGCTGACCGTGCATCGTGTGGACCACGGCGGCAGGTGGCTCCCCTGGCGGTTGGTGTTATTCCCAGCCCTTTGGCATGCTGGATGCACGAACCCTTGGGGATGAAGCACCAGTTACACCTCGCATCTGTACTGCGCATATGGGGTTAGAGGACAAGGGACGCATAAGCAAGAACACGACATGCCCACAGCTGCAAGTTGCTGGATATGCCCATGGATGGGTGTGCCGGCGATGCAAACCATACCGGTACTACTGACACGGTGTACTTTGGCCAAGGAAGATGTGAACGCCTTCAGTGTGTCCCCAGTCTACACAGCATTACATGCTGCAATGCAAGTAACGTGATGTCAAGATATCTGACATCACGGCAGCTGCAGTGCTGCCTGACTAATGCCACCAGAATGTGCTGTGCAACGTACTGGGCTCTGTCACGCCCATCAGGGTCCTTGTTCTTGCATGTACTGCTACACCGCAGTTCAGGACAAGAACAGCTAGGTCTATGCGTTGTTTACCAGTGTCGACTCGCTGCTAGCACCTGCCAGCATACAGCAATGGCGCAACGTGTGACTGCGTGCAACCACTCAGGAGTAGTCTGTGCATTATGAACCCGGCTGCAAGGACCACACCCACGCGGTCATCTCACTGCCCCACACAGCATACAGCGTTGCCGTGCGATGAGTTTCTCCTTTTCCTTCCCTGCACGTTCAACCACAATGGTGCTGGGAAGGAAGGGGCATACCAATTGGGGGGGGGCAAAGGGGGCAGCCGGGCAAGGCTGGGCCTGCGTGCCAGGGGAGGGTGCCAGGGCATGACATGCAGCGCAGACCTTGGACAAGAGGGATATGCTGTGAAAAAACGTATGCGAAGTATGAAGATGTGCTTTGTAAGAGTGCACGGCCGTGAATGGGGCGTGCCGTACCCCTTTCAAATCGCAAAGCCTTCCCCGGGATACTTGGACTGCAGCCTTGTATTGATTTGAATATTGTAAGCACATTTCATAAGCTATGAGCTAACAGTGAACTGGTTACCGTGTTTCTTCACGCTGGTCCTGCCTGCAGTCTCCGCAGCGCAGCTAGAGGACCTGTTTCTGGAACGCTTCTATGCTAAGATAAACTGTAAGTACTCCGGCATTGATGAAGCGCGGCAAGGAACGCCCAAACTGGACCTGGTCAAACTGCGCTTTGCCCCTGCCCGCGCTTCTCTGTGTAGCACCGAGACTGTGCAGAATGCAATTTAATCTCATTCTTATGCTGCTCATGCTCGCAGGTCTATGGGCTAACGCGTGACGGAGCGTTCCTTGCCATCCTGCGGTGCTGCTGGTGCTCCGTCCATCTGAAATGGCACCGATTAGTCTACTGACCAAGAGGAGGATTAAGCGGGCATGCGGGCTGGCAGCATATCTCCGCGGCGGTGGAGGTCAAGGTCAACGACGACGATCGCAAGGTGTGCTTTGGGTTTACTTTTCTATTTGCTGCACACTTGTCGCATGACCTCATACATTAGCGGGGCACCGGTTGATGCCGGCTGTCAAGCAAGCACTCGTGCCATGAACGGCAAAGCAGCAACACTGCGGTAAAGGGGGAGGGCAGCATCACAGGCGTCTGGGTGCCTGCCTTGCGGCTGCTGTGTCCCCTGACCACCCGGCGACCGACCACACACCACAGGTCGGCGGTAACGACCACGGCTCTGTATCCTGTTGGCAACCGTGGGGCGACGCCGCTCGCGGTCGACATGGCTGCACTCTCCCCACTCAAGGGGGCAAGGGGACTCCCGAGGCCTTGATGGCGTGCTTGTGGAGGTGGGTCTGGGACACCGGGGTGCTGCGTGTCGGTCAATTTACATGTGCCGCAGCGGGAAGAACGGTGGGTAATGCAGTACAACAAGTCTCTCCTGTGGTAGAGTTCTGGGGGACTGAGGCATGCAGCCGCTGTGCGGAAAGGTGGGCTCCAGGAAGCGCTGCACATGTAGGCTTGAGCGTTGCTTGAGCAGCCAACGAAGGTGTGTTTGTGTCCTGGCCAGAGAGCTACATTGTGCTAGCCTGTTGGCCCCGCTCGCCCCATGAGGACATCGAACACGCTGGCTGTACCCTAGCTTACCGTCGTCAAGTGTTTTGTGCGACCCCAACACGGCGTTCCCTTGCCTTCAGGCGCCTGCGAGGATTCATGTGAGGAAGCGCCGCTCCAACACCCACCCATAACGTCAAGCCAACGCAGGTAGGCCCTTGGCACAGGACACTGTGTCCCGCCAACAGGACAACATCCTGCCTGCTGTTCACCTGGCTCAAGCTTTGACTGCGTCTCTGTAATCCTCTCTCCTATCGTAATCTACCCTTAATGACCATGTAACTCAATCCCTTTACGTGTGCTGACAGGTGCGGGGTACCTGCTTTACAATGGCGGAGCGCATTCAGGACCGGGGCTACACCTGGAACAAGTGTATGCGTAAGACAGCTGGCCTGTAGTAAGAGCGATTGGCGTAAGGCAGGAGGGGGGCAGGGGGCATCAGGTTTGCAGTAGCAGATGGCATGGCTAAGCGCTGTGAGTGCTAGGCAAGGCATGCAGCATGGCGTTTGTAGCAGGAATTAAGACCAGTAAGCAGGATGTAGGAGCGGTAGGTGTAGGGGAAGTGGGGCTGGGACAAAGTGTTCGCTGCAACACAAGTGTCACTGGAAGGCTTGAGCATGTGATCTTGAGGCGTCCAACTAGGCATAGTAATGCAGATGGCAGGGAGTGGTTGCGTGTTGCACGATTACTGGCGACCTAGCAGCTGTATGTTTGCGGGCAGTAGGTAGGACCAGGGGACCCCTGGGTAGGACCCTGTTGTGCACCGAACCTGACCAAACCGTACGTCGTGCTACGGTTTTTGTGCCCCCTTCCGCTGGTAGCGCTATTGGTGCAAGCGTAGCGCCCTAGTTACGCTTGGCGAGAGGCTCTGTAACGCGAAATGGAAACCAGCGTTACCAATTAGGGCGCCTAACGCCATGAAGTGGCGCCTGCGCTACGGCAGCCTCCCTAGCGCCCCACGTACCGCCTCGCGTTACAGCTCGCGTTATACCCTAAGGTGGTTTCTTTTGCGCGCTATGCTCAGCGTTATGCTACCGCGACAGAAAGCGCTAAGGGGCGGCCGTTCGCGCTAAGGTGTGTAGCGCGCCCAGGGCTGGCTTTCTCACGACGCGTTAACCCAGCGTTACGCAGCGCTAGGAGTGCGCTACCAGTGCGCTATGCTCGCGCTACAGAGCTCCTAGCGCCCTCTAACGCGAGCTTCCTGTCGGCATACGGTACCGGTATGTAATTTAAGTCAACCTCTGATTTGCTGACGCTGCGCGGTTCCACAGCACCAGACGCTTAGGTAGATAATTACAGTGATGTATGGATAGATACCAGCCCGTACCTGGGGACCAGTTGCAACTTCGTGGCAAAACAGGGGAAAAGTCCATACACAGTAGCCAGTTCACCTCGAAATGGAACAGGCCAACGGCAGATGCCCACAGTGTGTGGGCCTTGGCAACAGCATTGCCTGGATGCCGGATCTCAGTAGCACAGGTTGGCCGGCACCACGCAGGCCCAGCCGCGTCGGGACCAGTAAGAATCGTGTGGCCACCCACACCACGAATGTATCACAAAATGCCAAACGCCGCGCCGTTCAGAGCCTTGAGCCCTGCTTGCATGCTCTCCACCAGCGCAACGCACCCGCCGCTGAACGCAGCATACGATAAGCAAGCGTGTTGCCCTTAAACTCAGGGATGAAACCGCATATATGAGTGGAAGGATTATTGTAGGGTTCCAGGGTAAAGACAGCATGCACCTGGTCGCCATGTTGTGCTCATGCAGGGAGGACAGGAACACATACGTATGCCAGCTGTCTGTGCATGCATGCGCTGTTCTCTATGGGCGATCAGACCACCTTGCTTTTGAATGCAGAAGCCACACGCATGAACACAGGGCATACGGCACAGCCCAGGCCATGCGTATTACTCGCTGATGGGGGCCCTCCGCGCCCCCACACCCCCCGAAAAGCAAACGTTGCTATTGGATGGAGGAGCCACATGCATGTACACAGGGCATACGGCACGGCGCCAGGCCATGCATGTTGTTCGCCGTGGTACCCGCTCGGGGGGTTAGGTTGTGGGGGGCCGGACCCCCCCCCACCAGCGGCTGACGTGCATCGCCTGCCACGCCTGGTCTCTGCTACATTAGGCATGTGTCCAGACAGGTCCAGACGACGCCATTCGCTGGTGGGGCTCCGCCCCCATACCCTCCCGAGTGGGCCCCTTGCTTCTCGATCCAGGCGCAAAAAGGCCGCATCGAGTTAAACACATCCCAGCACGGGGGCTCCGCATGCGGCCCACACGCCCGTCTGATCTGTGTTTGTGCGTGTTGCTCCCCCATCCAATAGCGAGGTGTCCACTCGGGGGTGTGTGGGGGGGCTCCGCCCACACGGCACCATGCCATGCATGTCATTCGCTGGCCACACGCATGTACACGGGGCATACGGCACAGCCAACACCATGCGTGAGCATGTAACTCGCTGGTGGGGGGCTCTGCCCCACACCAGGTGGACCTCTTGGATGGGAGCCACACGCACAAACACAGAGTATACAGGTGTGCACGCCGAGTGCAGAGGCTCCGTGCTGGGATGTGCTTAACTCGATGCGGCCTTTTTGCGCCTGGATCGAGAAGCAAGGGGCCTACTCGGGGGGGTGTGGGGGGGCAGAGCCCCCCCACCAAGCGAATGGCGTCTGGACGGATGCCTGGTGTAGCAGGGACCTGGTGTAGCAGGGGCCATGCACGTCATACCCCCGAGCAGACACCCCGGGATGGCCGATCCGTACGCCTGTGTTTACTTGCGTGTGGCTCCCCTTTTCCATGAGCAAGGTGTCCGCTCGGGGGGGTGTGGGGGGGCGGAGCCCCCCCACCAGCGAAAGACGTCTGAACAGATGCCTGGTGTAGCGGGCACCAGGCCATGCACATATGCCCTATGGCCTAGCATCAGTGAAGGGGGGCCGTCTGGCTTGGAACCCAGTCGCGTTCGGATATGTCTTTCATGTGGCGTAGACGGAGGGTTCCACACCGCGGCCAAGTCAAGCGACCAACGCCCGTTTCCCCAGACCGAATCCATTGGATTCATGCTTCAAGCTTCAGTATTATTTCAATTGGACTGACGCTTGGCCAGCACGTTTTGAGGAGGGCGTTTCTGGAACATGTCGGCCTGCTGACATTGTGAACTGTCAGAGTCCGGTTGTGCCGCGGGAAACCTGTGCAATGCGGCTTTCACACAATGTTGGCTTTCTCATCAGATGGGCATTACCGGCCGCTCGTCGCAACGGCGAAAGTAAAACCGTCTGGCCAACGGTATGCCGGGCGTGCGGGCCGCGTGCGGAGCCCGCGTGCTGAGTTAGTCTATATTCGAGGCGGCGTTTTCGCGTTTGGATCCAGACATGTACAAATACATCGAGACATTCCGAATGCAACGAGCCACATCGCCAAAACGCGAGGAAGCTGCGGGAATCTGGCCACATAGGTGTCTGGAGGGGCGGTTTAAGAACACCCCACGACGCGCGTGCAAGTACCGTACTGTACGACGGCCAGGTATCCGGACATGGCGCGATGTTGAACGTACCCCAGCATATGCATGTGCCGGGCTTCTACACATCCGCCGCCGCCGCCAATCCCCCTTTGTGACCGCCTGCTCCTCCGACCGCTGCCCCGCCGTCCGCACCCACCGGCACGCCCCTTCCCGCCCACACAAGGTGCTCCACTTGTCCACTACTCCACACCGCCAGCGTGGCATCGCCCAATGAGGGGCACCTCGCCTCGTACGCCAGCCACCGCATCATCCCCAGGCGCCCCTGCTCCACCGCATTCCGATACACCGCGCCGTCATTGGGGCAGCCCTACTCCCCGAGCCACGCTACCACCTCCACCCCCGAGCGCACTGCCGCCGCAAACAGCTCCTCCGTCTGCTCCAGGCCCCCCGCCCACATCTCCCCGTGCAGGCACTGCACCGCCTCCAGGTGGCCCCGCTCCGCAGCACTGCCCGCAGCCGACCTGTGCACCGGGCGCCCGCCTCGGGCCGCCAGCCAACGCAGCTTGCCCACGTCGCCGCTGCTCGCCGCGGCGCACCTGCACGCACCGTCCGAGGCACACACGCTTCGATACAGCACGGCTGGACGTCACAAGCAAGACCGCAACAGTCCAGCGGGGCACGCACGCTGCGGCTTTGGGTGGGGTGGCGCACCTGGACAGCGTGCTCCAGACACACAACATTGGATGCAGGAGCTCGGGGCGGTCTGGGCCTCGGTGCCCGGGCAGGCGGCACCCAGCTTCGCCCACCTGCTACTCCGCAACGCGCCACCCGCAGGCCCTCCGCACGCTCCAACGCCGCACCCAGCACCGCGGAGTTTTCACACGTGGCATCCGCCGTCGCAGCAGCAGTTACCGGTAGGTTGACCGCGTCCGCGACGCAAACAGCGCGGGTCACGGCCTGGTCAGCACGGCCGGTACTGGGTCGCCTCGGAAGCTGACCCTGAGCCCTGCGAACAAGACGCCCTCCCAAACACGCGACGTGTGAAGCTCTCTAACACCCCTTTGCGCTCGCCGGCTTTCCTGCCCATGCGCGGCCCTACCGCTGGGCAGCAGCTATTACTTCCAGCCGCCTGGCATCCCTCTCCGGCGATTCCACTCTCCGCTGCCTGGCAGCCGTCGACGGCGCGACGCCACGCTCACCAACCCCTGCCTAAGCTCCTCGGACGGTGCGTCCCCCGCCATCATGACCAGGGTGGTATCATAAGCATGAATGGGAAGGCATCCAGGGCATACGGAGCGGCACGCCACGTGCCAAGCAGCACGTGGCACCATACCGACGCGTCGTACGGTGGGCACACGTGTCCCAGCCGCTGGAGGCTGAACAGCGTACCCGAAATGACACGCACATGTGCGCAGGATGCCAGGTCCCGAGGCGCGCACATGGCGTGGTCGTGCAGCGCCTTGACGCATGGGTGGAGAGGGGCAGGGGGAGCTGCTCCGCTGCCTCTATGATGCTGTTGAGGGAGCATAAGGTTTCATCAGTTGTATCCAGAGCGGAAGCCCTGCGCTCCACGATTTGAGGTAGCTGCTGCAGTTGCTGCTCGCTCAGTTTCCGCTTGAAGGCCTTGACATGAACCAGCACCTGGCATGTGGAGAGAGCGACACGAAAAGGTCAATTGCGAGGCACGTGTGGCATGGAGATATACAGCCACGTAGTGCACCATGCCGTTTGAACCGTTCGTAGCACTAAGGAGCTATTGTTGTTACTTACAGGCGTGCGCGGCACCGACACCCATTCAGGGGCCATCAGCGTCAGGGTCTTGCCCAGCAGGGCCTTGCTTGTGGGCGAACGCCAGGCGCTCGACTTTTGGAGCGTCCGAGTCTGGCAGCTCGGCCAGCCACATCCATGCCTCTTAACACAAAGGGGCACGTGTCAAAGGCAACAGGAGTAATTGAGGTGCTCTCAGTCCTGGCTGTCACGGTGTAACGACACGGGATGGCCGTCGGTAACCCGGCCAGCCCAGCTAGCTAAAGCAGGGGCTGCAGCTGTGGCAGTTGCGTGCTCACTGACCAGGATAACAGCACAGATGTACATGGCCGCCAGCACGTGCAGATTATGTAGCCTCCCAGTGTCCTACGCCAGCGGTGCTCGCAAGCCCCCGTCCATCCTGTGGTACAGGCCCCAACCGCACCGCTATCCACCGTACCAAGAGTTGAACCAGAGGCACTTGCGGTATGGATGTCACGCAGCTCGTCAAGGCTGTTGGTCCCCGTGATGTTTTCGTTGATACCCGTACCCAAGTCGCTGGGATTGATGGTCGGTAAGGACGGGGCCGCCTCTGCCACCTGGTCTTGGTGGCGGTGGTCCTGGCCGCGTGGCGAGAGGGCTGCCGGGCTGGGCCCTGCGAGGGACGGGAGGCCGCCGCTGCTACAGCAAAAGCCATTCGGGTCGCCCGAATTAAAATACTGTGCAATTACACGGTGCCACGATCTGTTGCTTAAGCTTTGATATGTCGCTGCAGGCGCGCTGCAGTTGCCGCAAGGCGGTCTAGCGGAACGGCGAATGCCGCAGAGCATAACACCAGTGTTAGACTGTTGATATGTTTACGGCACTCCACTTATCCAATCAAAGCCACAAAGGCACCACGGCAATCCAGCACGCATGCGGGTTTGTCACAGGGCATGGGTGTGGGCAACCTGGGGCAACCGGGCGCAAGGGAGGTGCAGCACTAGCCCTGCCAAGCCCATGCAAGCTGACAGAGGCCCCATGCTGTCGAGCCCCTTGCAGATGAGCAGTTCCACGCACTTGTCAAGCGCACTAGCATACGATTGCTCGGACTGTCGGTGTAAAAGTCACGGCGGCACCTAGCAAGCCAGCCTGAGGCAGCTGACACTGGCTGACACCAGCACTGCACTGGACCCTGCCAACGCCATGCCTGTGCGTCCTTACAGTTCTGGTACCTCAAGCACAAAGGGCGTCATGCGTAAGCTCACAGCTACCGTGAGCTACCGTAGGTAGGTACCAGGGAGGTGGGGCTAATAGGTACTAGGTGTTAGCTGCCAGGTCCCCGCAGGTGCATGATCCACCTCCCGAACAGCAAAACAGTATCATACATTGTATCTGAGGTGGGGAAGTATGTAAGGATAGCGTACTCAGGGTTGTTCGTCAACTTAGGGCAGTAGCACAGGCTCGTACCAAGCTGCATCACGTCTGTCAGCATCTCCCCTGGTGTTGCTGGCGTGCTGGGTGCTCGGCATCGGTGTGCTGCTGTGCGTGTAACATACCGGTACAATACTACATCTATCATCTGCCTGCAGCTCTTACACACAGCCCGGGAGCAGCAGCGTACCAGCTCGTGGGGGTGTTGCAGGCTGCTGACGTGCCCGGATGATGCCGTACACGTTATGACTTGCCGATGCAGTCCGAGGGTATACTGCCTTCCGAGCTGCACATCTATTCACTTTACTTCTTTGGCGAAAATGGCCGCCAAGAACGTTCAGAAGCTGCTCGCGCCGTTCCTCGGCGGGGTGCGCAACTATGTTGCGCCCGCGCGGTGGGCAGCTCGCGCGGCCGAGGAGGTCACCAGCGTGGACAACGCGGCTCGCGATGGCTGTGCTGGCGTGATCTCGGTGCGCACGGGCTGGCGAAGTACAGGTCGCGCGAGGAGCGACGGCGCACATGGGAGTTGAGAGTGTAGGAGGCTCTTTTGGCCCAGCACAAACGCAAAGTCCAAGCTCATGATGCTACAATGCAGGATATCATTGATAGGCTTCGTAGAGATGATCATAACGAGGCGCTCCTTACTGTTTGCATCGGCAGCAAGCGAACGCTGCGTTGGATACAAACGCATTGAGCGACTAGGCTTTGGAAGGTTAAAACATACCCAAGTAAAGCTACTGTTATCAGTATTAGTAGCCTACCCAGCATGACTCCTTGCGTCGTGGGCTGCGGCCGCGCCCCTGCTCAGTCCTGCTACACCCCACCACCTCCTCGGCTGCCCGCAGGTGCCGGCCCGCCTGCTGATGGGCCCCGGCCCCGCCAACGCGAACCCACGCATCCTGGCGGCCCAGTCGCTGCCCCTGCTGGGCCACATGCACCCGCCCTTCCTCAAGGTGGGCCCACCAAGCACGTGCGACAGCCTGGAACCCGTCCGGCTCGTTTGCAGCGGAGGCTCCTCCGCCCTAGAGTCAGCCCTAGCCCTTCCCATCAGTCCCTGCCATGCCTGCAAACCCAGAAAACAGCACCATCATGGAAGCTGGGAGACACACCTCTTGACACTTTCACTTGGAAGGTGCTACACCACGGAGCTGCAAGCCAGCATTTGCACTGCAATCTCAACTCTGCCATGCCGTACTGCCGCGCTGCCGTACCAGATCATGGACGAGATCAGCGAGGGCCTGCGGTACACCTTCCAGACCAAGAGCAAGTACACGCTCATGGTGTCGGGCACGGGGCACGCGGGCATGGAGGCGGCCATCGCCAACCTGGTGGAGCCGGGGGACAAGGTGCGGGGGGAGCATGTGTATTAGCAGCGGCGCGTGTATTGGCGGCGTCGCGGTGGGAGGCATTGTATGATGCTGCACCAACCTTGTGGAGCCAGGGGCCGAGTATTACGAGTATTACCACGTGTGTGCGGGTTAGCCGTAACTCGGTGTGGCGGGGTTATCGGGGCGTCTCCACCCCGCGATGGTCTGAGGCGCAGAAGTGCAGCATGACGAACGCGCAACTTCCACGCGTCCGCAGGTGGTTGTTGGCAACGCCGGCATCTGGGGCGAGCGTGTGGGCATCCTGGCTCGCCGCTACGATGGTGGGTGATGGCGGGGGGAGGGGGTTAGGCGGTAGGACACCAGATGGAGTTCTCCAATCGACATGGTCGATGATGACGCTTAAAATAATATGCCCAGCCCATCCCGTTACCGGACCGCCACGGAAGAGTGTGTGTGTGTGTGGGGGGGGGAATACAGCGGGGCCTGATGGAGCGCGGAGCCAGTCTGCCGGGGTGCGGGTTGAGGACTGGGACGCGCTGCTACAGTGGTGCGTTGGGCAGGGTACAGGGTACAGGGCGCATGGTGGCGGTGGATGGCGCACCGCCGCGGTCTGGTGGTTTGCGTACAGGGTGCGGGGAGGTTTAATGCAGCGGGCACGCCTCCTGCTTGGCAGTGCAACGGAAGCTATGGTCCCCGTAACGGCAGGAGTCGCAAACGGAGCAGTGTTGCATGATTGCCCTGCGGCTGGACTGCTGCAACTGGACGCGTTGTGCTGTTGTACGGACCGTTAGTGCTGGTGTGCCACACCACACGTGGTGGAGGTCAAGGTAGCGCCAGGCGTCATGCACTGCGCGTCTGACACGTGAGTGGCATTCCACCTGTCCGTGCCGCAGCCAACGTGGTTGAGCTCAAGGTGCCCGCCGGCCAGACCTTCTCCTACGAGGCGCTGAAGCAGGCGCTGACGGAGCACAAGCCCAAGGTGCTGTTCCTGTGCCAGGGCGAGAGCAGCACCGGCACGCACCAGGTGGGCGGATGTTGGAGACGATATACTTATATATCGTTATATTGAGAATTGTATATGACATCGCTGGATGTCCTGAGGCTAGTTCTAGAAGCAGTCTCTAGAACCTGTGACACGTGCCGAGCGCGTGGGCATGGACGCCCGCCGTACGTCGCAAGGCACCTGGCTTCGTTCTAATTGGCCGGCTGCCAGCAACATGGGGACAGTTCTAGCCTGACTGTCTGGCCATAGTTGGCCGGGTCGGCACCGGCTTAGAGCATACGCCAAGGTGCCTTCCTACAACATCTTTTGGTGCTCTAAGGGCGCCGACTTCCGGGCTCTTAGAGCATACGCTAAGGTGCCTTCCTACAACAGCGGAGGGGCGGGATTGGGGCAGGGGCTGGGCGAAGGCGGGTGGAACTGACGCAGCAGCGGTGGTGGGCTGCAATGAGGGCAGCATGCCAAGCGAGCTGGGAGGGCTGTGGGCATCGGTGCAGCTCCCATGGCCGGCATGAGCCGTCGCACTGGGCCCGTCTGGCCCTGCAGCCATTGATCGTGACCGCCCTGCCGTACGCAGTCCCTCGCGGGCCTGGGCGAGCTGTGCCGCTCCTCTGGCGTTCGGCGTCTGGTGCACCCAGTATGCTGATGAGCCCTGCCCTCGCACCCCTTCCCCTCCCCGCACCTCTTGTGCAGTCCCTCGCCGGCCTGGGCGAGCTGTGCCGCTCCACCGGCACGCTGCTGCTGGTGGACACGGTGTGCTCGCTGGGCGGCGTGCCGCTGTTCGCGGACGCCTGGGGCGTGGACTGCATCTACAGCGGCAGCCAGAAGTGCCTGTCTGGGCCGCCGGGTAAGGATGGGGAGGAGGGGACGGGGGCTGCAGCGAGCACAGGTGGGGCGGCTCGTCCTGGCGCCGGGAGGGTTGGGGAGGAGGGGACCGGGGGCCAGGTAGGAGTAGGGCATCGCGGCCAGAAGTGCCTGTCCGGGCCGCCGGGTGGGCAAGGGCGTGCGTATTGGCCGGGGCTTCGAGAAGAGAGAGGAGGGCGGCCAAAAGTGCCTGTCGGGGCCGCTGGGTGGGTTGGGGCATGGGAGGGAAGGGGATTGGAGTGGATGTGGGAAGGAAAGGGGCGGACAGGAGTACCTGTATGCGTCCCTGGGTGAGGGCACGTCGGGGCGGGGGGCAGGTGCGAGGGGCCAAGCGGCGGGCGGCAGCGTCGGGGAGGGGGGCCGGGAGGACGGTGGGCGGCGGGGAGCGAGAGCTTTTTCAGAGGAGAACGGCATGACGAAGGAGGAGGCTTCAGGAGGGTCAGAGGTTAGGACTGAGGGGCGATGCTGGGAAAACACGGCCACGGGATTGGTAGCGGACATGGAAGGGCAGGGTAGCCCTGGGGCGCCTGCCAGGCTTGCCGGCTGATGGCAAGAGACGGCAGCAGGGGAGGGGGAAGCAGGGAGTCTGCAAGGGGCGCGGGAGTCGGAGCGGCAGGGGAGAGCTGTGGCTGCCTGTCGGACCTGCCGCGTGCGGTACGAAAGGGCGACACTAGAGTCGCAGCAAGAGTGGGAGAACGGCTGAAGCACATACACAGTAAGCCCCCCGCCCCGGAGCACGGGCCGGCAGTCGTGGTGTGGTCAGTGCCGCCTGGACACAGGCGCCGCGCCGTCGCGCCTGAGTGTGCTACTGCCCCTGGGCCGTTTGGGCGCCGCGCCCCTTGGTCCAGTCTGAGCGTGCCATGGGCGCACTGCATCTGCACAGGAACCATACACGCTTTGAACGCTCACTTCATTTGCGCATGTCAAATGGTGCTGTGCCCCCAGGCGCTGCCCCCTTCTTCCTGTCTGAGCGCGCCATGGCCGCGCTGCAGTCGCGCAAGACGCCGCCCGCCACCTACAACCTGGACATGAACCTCATCGGGGACTACTGGGGCTGGTTCGGCAAGCGCAGCTACCACCACACGGGTGGGTCGGTGGGCGGGCGGAGGGGGGAAACGCGGGGGCTGCTGTTAGGGAGAAGGTCCCGGCGCATGGGGACGTCCAATCGAGAGCGTGCGACCTGTGCTTTGCTCTGGCCACTGCATGAAGTTCCCGCACAACGCCCTTGCCTGTATGTAACACGCAATGTCACACGCTTTCTGCAGCCGCCGCACCCAACAAGTACTTGCGTTGTTTGTCTCCCCCTCAAATCTCCCTCCCCCCCTGTGCAGCCCCCGTGTCCACCTTCTACGCCATGCGCGAGGCGCTGGCGGTGGTGTCGGAGGAGGGCCTGGAGGCCATGTGGCAGCGCCACCAGGACCTGCACCACACGTGAGAGCGGGAGGGGGGGTAGTGCGGCAGCAGGCGTGGCCACGCGATTCTGGGAGCGTGGTTATGGGTCGGAGGGCCACCAGGACCTGTACCACACGTGAGAGCGGGAGGGGGGCAGTGCGGCAGCAGGCGTGGCCACGCGGTTCTGGGAGCGTGGTTATGGGTCGGAGCGCCACCAGGACCTGCACCACACGTGAGAGGGGGAGCGGGGCAGGGGGGCGTGCATGACAAGGGGGCCTGGGAGCAGGTGTTTGCCGCGCCTGTTTGTGTAGAAACGAGATGGCTTGCCTGTGGCAGCGACAGCACCATCTTTGTACGAGGGGGCCTACCTTCACTGCCCGGGTCCCGGGAGGTGTGGAGGACAAGGCGACCCAAGGGGCCCAGGCTGGTGGGCGGAACTCAGCAAGTAGTGCACCCGTCACGCTTTTGCATCCCATTCGCTCGCAAGCAAGGGGATGAAGAGCAGGGAACGCAGCGCGCCAACTGGGGTTGCGCCAACTGGGGTTGCGCGGAGACGGCATGCAGAGCCCGGGTCGCTGCAGCGGTGCGCGCATGCGGACCCTGCCGTCCTCGTGGTCTGTCACACGCAACTCACGCTACTCGGCATGCCTCGTGCAGCGATGCCGTGCCCACGTGCTACGTAATCAACGCCACTGTCGCCGTCCCGGCTGCTGCTGCCCCATGCTCCTCACGCGTTGGCTCGCGCCGTGCCCACCCTTTCTCCCATCGCGCCATCCTGCTGCAGGCTGTGGGACGGCCTGCGCAGCATGGGCCTCAAGCCCTTCGTGGAGAAGGACGAGGACCGCCTCATCACCGTCAACACCATCAAGGTGCGTCTAAAATAGTATTGGATCATTCTCATGCTGCATTCAGTCATCTGAGTCGCGAGCGTCAACGTAGTAGCTCGCAGAGCGCGCTTTCGTCCACGCATTACCTGCACCTTGCATTTGTAGGAAGAGTAAGGTCCAGGGGCGTGTCGTCCTCTGCTCATGGGTTAGCGTCAGGGACCGCCTCATCACATGAGTGCTGTGCCCATGTCCACTTACCCGTTCCGGGTGGTTTACGACGGCACTGACTGGGCGCGCCTGTGCAGCACGGAACCGTCTTACGCAAAGTGTACCACCAACATTAATCATACAAATGGGCTCAAAACTTCTACTTGATTCCCGGACAGGTCCCCGACGGCGTGGACTGGGCTGCGCTGGTGAAGCACGCCATGGACCACTACAGCCTGGAGATCGCGGGGGGTCTGGGCCCGACCGCCGGCAAGGTGTGGCGCGTGGGCATCATGGGCTTCAACGCCAAGCCGCAGAACGTGCAGCTGGTGCTGGACGCGTTCAAGGACGGACTCAAGCGCCAGGGCAAGCTGTGAGCGGCGTTGCCAGAGCTGGGGCGCGCGGGTCTCGGAGGCTCTGGTGCGGAGGGAACGCGGGCGCCTGAGCAAGCTGTGACAAGCTGTGCGCAGCAGGGCTGGAAAGGCGCAGGGTTTGGCTGGGCAGCGGGCGACGCTGCGGCGCCGTGCTCGAGTGCCGGAGGGACCTGGACAGCCAGGGCAAGCTGTGAGCAACATGGTGGGCTGTGAGCAGCGGGGTTGAAAGTCAATTGGGTTCGCGATGCGCGAGGCTGGTGAAGGAGAAGGGAATGTGCTCTCAGGGTGCGGCGGGAGCAGCGGCAGCGGTGGCGGCGGTGTTCGGAAGGCCGTAGCTGCCACTGGTGCTGACGGCGAGCCCTGCTGATACCGGACGGCGGGTTCGGCGGCAAGCAAGAGCTGGGGTAAACCCTGGACAAGTGTCAGCAACACCCCGTGGGCTCCGTCTCATTGGTGTGGGTATCCGGACCACGACAGGAAGTGAGACCAGTGGACTTGGCTTAGTTTTGCATTCATGGAGTACAAATGTTCCGTTGGTGTTCCATATGACACTGGTGTTCACTCGCATCTTTCGGGCGATGCCACCGCGCGCTTTTGTGCGTGGCGGGCTGACTTCACCAGCGGGGCACGTGGCCGTGCAGTTTTTGCATGTGGGGTGTGGGGTTGTCTCCTCATAGGGTCTTCCCTGGCTCCCAGTTGCACGGATGGCCCGCGGGTCAGTCGGGCGCGCACAAGCGTCCGAGCCAGGAAAGATGTACAATGTAACGATATTCGTGGCTTCCTGGGCAACCAGGACAATCCTGCAGCTGGTATGGTCACGCTGGCAGGTCCCGATAGGAGCCGCCTGCCGCTGCCTATCGGTATACGGACGCGCGGTGCGCGGCTCCCTGGTGCAAGACAGCTGAACGGTTGTGCAGCTAGCTCACAGCACCGGTAGTCGCACAGCGACGGGCAGCATAAGCCCCAAGGGATTCGGGAACCCCCAGCGACTGGACCAGCCGATATCAGACACCTCATGTAGCGAGTCTCATCTGTTTGTGCCCTACCTTCGTCGGCCTCGTAGAACACGCGCAATAAGTCCCACGAATCTGTCTAACAAATTCTAAGCTTCCGTTTTACTCCCTAGCTCCCAAGCAAATGGCCAAATGGCCAAATGCTGCCTCATACCCCATCGTCGCTTCCGTCCTCCGTCCCTTGCGTCGCCCGCCCCGCCACTCTCGCCCCGCCCCAGCCCTCCTCGCCATCCCCAGGCGTCATCGCCTCCAGCAGCTCCTCCAAGTACCTCACCACTTGCGCCTGCTCCGTCCCCTCCAGCAGGTCACGCGCCTGCACCAGCGCCACCTCCACACACACCCCCTGCTGCCCGCCGCCCCATGCTCCACCAGCCATCGCAGCACCACCACCTGGCACCCCACCACCACGGCGTTCCTGGTGAGCGTGTTCTGCGTGCCCCACAGGCGGGGCCCCCACCTGCAGTATATATGCACTCTAGCATAGCCCGGTCTGCAAAGCACGCCGCCTGCCAGTGCACGCTCTTCACGGTTTCCCTCCACGCCCTGCTGCTGCAGCCCCAAAACCCACTTCATGACCGCCTCGCTGCCCTGCATTGACGCATCATGAAGGATGCTGGCAGGCAGCTGCACCCCCCTGTCCTCGTATAGGTGCCGTACGAGCCGCAGATTGCCCCTCCGCGCTGCCGGCTGCCGGCAGCGCCCCAGGCCCCAGGGGGCACCCTGCCTCAGCCAGCGCCTACACCGCACCCCACACCTCCCTTCTCCCATGCATTCCTGCCCCTAGGCCAGTTGCTGATCACCTTGCCCACCACCCCGTGCCCCCACGGCCGCTGCTCCTCACCTGCTGCAGCAGCAGTACAAGCCGCGTCAGCAGCATAATGTGACCGTGCACACACTGCCGCAGTATCTTATGACACGGCGGGGCTGGCTTTCCAGCCGGCCTGCAGCAGCCAAGCAACTGCGGGGATGCTGCCCGATATCACGGCCGCGTCCAGCCTGGTCCAGCAAGCTGGGAGTGGACAGCTTCTGCGGCCCCGCTGCCTCCGCCAGGGGCTGTCCACTTCCGGCTGGAGGCCCTGCGGTGGCTGGCGGAGGCATGCAGCCATTGCAGGGCCTCAACTTGTCCCCGCCTCGCTGTAGCCGTCAGCGCCACAGCCGCCGGGGCCTGCTCGCTCCACCAAGAGCCTGCGCTCTATTGCTCACAGCAGCTTACCGACGCACGCACTCGAGGCAGCTGCTACCTCCACCAGCGCCAGCCCGCTGTAGGTCTCCCATTGCGCACGACACACCCCGCCTCGTCCAGATGCAAGGTTGCCCCGCCTCGCCCAGATGCAAGGTTGCCTCCATAAAAATCGTTTCGCCAAGTGAGGGGACTTCCGTAGGCTCCCTGGAGACCATTTTGGAAGCACATTTCGCATGACACAATAACACATTAGCACAAAGGCATGTGAAGCTATCATTATCATACTACTGTTATAATCGCAGCCTAGGGTCCCACGATGAGAGACACCCCGTAGTGAGGATAGTAGTCAGAACGCAATATGTCAAATTGTTGAGCTGTTGAGTAGGATCTATAAGTATTAGAAAGGCAGTTGACAGCGTAGAACCGGATACGACGTGTGCATGTGAGGGGTTTCGCCCATTAACAGCTGCAGCAGTTAGCGGAGCTAGCAAGGTAAAGTCAAGCTCTGTGCAGCCGTTATCATAATCAGGCACGTTGAAGACCTTGCCATCTTATCAAACCCGATTCCATGTGTGCTTTCTAACTCGTAGTAGCATGTGGCTGTTGGTTTTATGCGGTGTGTTTCTCATTCGTTTCACATGGTTGTTTTCGCGAGTGTGACCCGCTGCCGCCGCTGCGGCTTATTAGATGCTGCTCCTAGTGTGCGCGGTGTGAAGCATCGCAAGAACTGACACATAAGTTTACGAGCGCCTCGTTCCACAGCGCCTGACGCCTCGTTCCACAGCGCCTCGTTCCACAGACCAGGAGCCAGGGAGGGGAGAGACGCACCATGGGAACCCCGTTGGTGGTCTCCAGGCGAAGGCCTGGCACAGGCGCCCGTACCCGCAGCCTCACTGTGGTATCACTGCTGGTTGCGACAGGTAGCGTGACAAGCCGATGTGCATCAACGCATGTTGGGCGCCTGGGCTGTGCCGCGTACGTGCGTGCGGATCGAATCCACCACATGTAATGTATAGCACGCCATGCAGTCGCGGGGACAGAGTAGCATGTAGCAAGGCAGCTTCTAGTGGCAAGCTTGAAGCAAGTAGCATGTCGAGCGACTAGTCGAAGCGGGCTGCTAGCTGCTGCTGTAGATGCGCTCGCTACGCACGAGGACTCAACTGATGAATAGGATTCATATCATCAGCTGTGTCGGGTGGCCCCTCGCGTGAATGTATGTATGACCTGAGACTCACCTGCCTGAGTATTATCCACCGCCTCTCCTGCTGCACGCCTCTCCTGCTGCACCCTCTTACATCTCTCGCTGTCATCGTTTACCGACGACGACGCGCGCGTACCATAGTAACCTGCTGCTGTAACCTTCAACCCCTATCATTCTTGCAGTCTTGACTGCTGCTGCCATCAGTGTCATCCACGCCCAGGGAGATTATAACCCGCCCCCAGCTGGGGACCTCGACACTTCACAGCCGCCGCCTGCCATGGATACGGGCCCGCCGGGGGACGACTACAGCCCGCCCCCAGCTGGGGACCTCGACACTTCACAGCCGCCGCCTGCCATGGATACGGGCCCGCCGGGGGACGACTACAGCCCGCCCCCAGCTGGGGACCTCGACACATGCATCACAGCCGCCGCCGGCAGTGGATACGGTGCCGCCAGGTCACATCCTCGTGTGCCTAGTAGGTAGGTGTGCAGCTTCCGGGTTTTAAAAAACCAAACTACTTACTGGTACTGTTAATTTGCCATAAAGTATTTGGTCGGGGAAATTGGTTGGGAATAGCCAATAGCCTGTCAAGTAATAAGTAAGCCTGTCGAGAGGGTGTAAGCTTTGTATCAGCTGCCTTAGCTTTTAAAGGCAAGAGGCATTCCTAGGATGTCGGGACAGCACTCCCCGTAGTGCTTATTGTAGGTGCCCTCCTACACTCCCCCCCTTTTGGCTGCGATTGTCCCGAGAGCACCTTGGCCACAGGATCAATTCGACTTACTACCCGGATAGGGAAGATGGTCAACCGACCTCAGCCGCCTCGACCCTTTGGATCGATTGGCTGATGTCTCCCGATACTGCTTGCAGACAGGATCGAACGCGGGTCTTGGGTTTGAAATTCAGTCCCAGTACTGAGCCTTCTCCATGAGGTACTCTCAGCTGCCAGACTGAGGATTCGAACCCATGACTGATCGCGTTATTAGACTCTTGATACCACTTGTAAGCTTCGTATCGGCTGCCTTAGTTTTTAAAGGCAAGAGGCATTCCTAGGATGTCGGGACAGCACTCCCCGTAGTGCTTATTGTAGGTGCCCTCCTACAGAGGGGCTTGGGGGGTTATGAAACTATGTTGTGGACACATGCATGCCCCAACTTTGGTCCCAGACCCCCTGCCCGCCCCAAACGATGCCGTGCTATTATTAATAATTGCTGAATTTTTATTATTTTATCAAAAAAAAGTACTTAGGATTGGGCAGGGCACTTCAATCGCTGGGTGTCAGCTGGCCCCTGGTGGGCAGGGGAGACCTGCTGGGGTCTTCCCTGATCAAAGAGGTCTGACAGTGTTTCAAGCTCCCATGGTAGGTTATCGCTTGCCAAAAAACTTTCATACGTTGTACAAGTAACAAGCTATCTGTTGATGTGTTGGGCGTTGCAAAAATCGGCTCCAGGACAAAGTTACAGAGGGGTGCCCACTTACCGGGCCCGCCCCGCCCCGCCCGCCCCGCCCCGCCCCGCCCCCGCCCGCCCCGCCCCGCCCCGCCCCGCCCCGCCCCGCCCCGCCCCGCCCCGCCCCGCCCCGCCCCGCCCCGCACACCATGTTCAAATTTGATAACACCATTGGAATGCTCCTAATGAGTTCTTTTATTTTCAGCATATGTCCACTTTCTGAGTTTTCAACCCCCCTCCCCCGCTGTCAAACATGCCACCCTCAAGATGGGGTCATGTATATGTACCAGTCTAATACCAAAGCCGTGACGATGTAGAGCGGAACCTGGTCTTGGCGGAGGGGTAGACATGTCGACCGTCGACTCCAGCGGCACAGCAGAACACAGCTCGTGCGAGTACGCCCACCCGCTCACCTGAGTAGTACTCACCTTGAGTGTCCCATTGGTATAAAGCTGAGGGCTGACGAGCCCGGCCCGGCGGCTCGAAAATGCGCCTATTAGCGTGCCTAGCAAAAACTCTCAAAACGCGAGAACAAGGCAGTATGCGGCTCACCTGAGGTACGCCAGAGTAGTAGTGCAGGAATGCTAGGAAGGAAGGGAGAGAACATGGTGAGAAGAGGTCGCGGAAGGAAACGATACAGGAGCAAGCAAGGCAAATGCAATGTGCCGAAAGAACCTTTCTAAAGAACCTTTCTAAAGTATAGTGGGCCCTGTGTAGAATAGTAAGGCAGAATATGGGACTCTGGCGACTGGCTGGGGATATGGAAGGGACGCGCTGTATGTACCGGTCATGTATGTAGCTGTAGGGGCCCAGCAGAGCGATGTGGTGGGCAGTCGGGGGTGTAGTTTGGCAAGGGAATCCGGTCACACCAATCTGCTGGATTGCCATGTGGTGCGTGACATGTAGATGCGCGCATGCATGTATGTGAAGACGACGTGACATGTCACACACAAGTTCCATTCACGAACAAAAACCGTGACATGGACCCCCATCACAGTATGCATCATGAACTTAATTTTCACGTTGGCTAGTGTTATAGGGTTGGGTGGCAAAGCTCAAGGCTGTCCTTGGGCGGCATGGAGCCCGTTCATTTTAGACCGGCTACCCCAGTGGCTGGTCTAGAATGAACAGAGCCCTGCAAAATGAACACGCGGTCTGTTTCCCGTTCGCCCAGATGCGCATCCTGTTCATTCTGGGCAACAAAATGAATGGGAGGCACCCCAGAATGAACTGAGGCACCTTAAAATAAATGAACAGACGGCCCCTAGAATGAAAGGTCCTTTCCCCAAGTGACAGCTGTAGTCCAGCAGCCAGTCTTAAGGGAATCCCGTCACCAGAGTGAGTGCAACTTGGCCCAACTGAAGCCACTACTCACGTGTGACCACACGCTTATTATGGTGCAACGGCCAGTGCTGACGGGTTGCGGTGGTTCATGTACACGTGATGACCCCACAGGTCAAGTTAGGTCTGAAGGACTGATGGAGGTGGATCGCATAACCAAGATAGCTTACTTCCTCAAGGCTGAGTTGGACAGCAGCTGTGGGAACTCGGATGCCGAATTGTTAATCCCGCCACCATACAATGGAAGGTACAGGGACTTCATCATTGATGATTCAGGCAGCGCTCAGAAGCTGGTGGACTGTCTCTACAGTCGTTCGGAGATCACTGGGACCATCAAGTACGAGGACTGGGGCAATGCCTCCACACTCGCCATTCTGCATATGACACGCATCAGAAATGTAAGCTTTCCTGCAGGCATGCCGCCGGCGGGCTGCAGCATCAGCTAGCGTAGCAGGGTGCTTCTTGGGCCGGCTTACCTTTGGTGTTGACAATTGCTTGCTTGCCCCCTCAGCGAGCGTTCGTTTCACAAGCAAGGCACAGGTGTTTTGTACCACCATCTGCCCCTGCCTCGTTTCGGCTGCGCGTACACTTGATCAATTCAAGACACTTTCCACAGAAAAACACACACCTACGTTGCTGCTGCTGCACTATGTATACATATGTACAGGTGGAGCTGTCCTGTGACCGCACGGTTTATGCAGTCACGCCCCTGGTTATCCCCGAGGGTGAGGCGGGACCCCTGATCCTGCAGCCCTCCGTGGCCTTTGTTGCCATTGAGACCACTACGGGGGAGCGTCTGGAGCCTCAGATGGACAGCACGCAGGTGGGTGGGTGGGCGGGTAGATGTGGCAGATTTGATGCATGCCCTTGTATGTGGGTGCGACGGACCAGGCGGATGGGGCGGCGATGGAAGCTTGACTTCCCGGAGAAGGTCGCTCTCAGTGGCATGCATGAAGCACATGCGCACGGCATGGCCTGCATGCATGGGACGCATGCGCATGACCGAAGGAAGGCTCAGACGCCGTTTCTTGAATAATAATAGTAATAATGTTGTTACGTGGGCATGGTCATGCGTGCGATTTAGGGGGCAGGGCGTTTGTGCGCGCCTACCACGCACCATGGGTAGCAAGGGGGCGGGGATGGTTAAGCAAGGGCTGGGTTACGGGGGTTGGGGGTTTGGTTACGGGGGCCACCAGCCTCGTGGTGCCTGCGCATCTTGGCTATGCGGTGCAGCCAGGAGACAGCATGGGGATGCAGGTTGTCGCAGCAGGCGTTCGTTCGCGCGTCTGGCCGTTTCTTGCCTGATGAGCGCATTATTCCTGGCTGCCTCACTCGCTTATTTCACCTCGTGTCGAATGGGTGCCAGCAGCGCACTCTGACCTGCTGTCTGCGTACCGTTCAGCACATCACACCGGTATGAAGATGTTGTAGTTCGCGACTACGTACGTGCAGCGCACCGGTGCCCGCCGGTGCCATGTGCCCCTGGAGCGACATTGCTTGGGATGCATGCTCTCAGCTTCCCCCGCGCTACAGTGACCAATGCTGGTGTACGTCGCAACATGCTGGCGTCTGTTTGCGTGCACCACCGCCTGTAATAGATTGGCGAAGCCTGGCTGGGCTCCGGCAGCACGTTGGCGAACTTCGTACGGCAGTGCTCACATGGCCAAGTCGCCATTGCCACACAGTTGCCGGATGAAATTGGTGATGCTGCACTGCAGGTAGGAGTACTTCACGTCATTGCTGCCTTTGGGTTAGTACATGTACAAGCAGCGTGGTGCAGCGAGCAAAGCAAATCAAGCACATGAAGGATGGAGATCCTGCTAATGGTTGCGTTTTTTTTGCCATGCTTACGTCCTCGGCTAGCTTTTCATCATATACTAGTTGCGCTGCTGCAAACCTCCTCCTTGCGTGCAGTGGACGCTGCCGGGCGTGGACCTGCAGGAGGTGGTGCGCTACGCAAGCCAGGTGGCTGCAGCAGTGCCCAACACAGACAGCGAGCAGCAGTGGCAGATATGCGAATACCGCATCCAGGTTACTTTGTATCTAGCAATGAGGAAATTGGTAAGTGCTGCTGGGTATCTGACCCCCCGTACTGCCCGGTATATATGTACCAGCCAATTATTTATTGGCAGGAAGCTAGCAAGCAACTAACACCCTGACTAACACATGCCAACCCTTTCATTCGAGTGCGTACCTTCTGCAATGATTCTTGATGCTTATGCAGTTGGCACCATACATACCTTCACACAGGATCGGAGTACCACATGTGCTTACTTGCCTGGAACGCTTAGGGCAGGCGGGCCATCTAGAGCGCCACTCTTTGTAGTACAAGAAGAAGTGTTACGGCGGGGGTATCAGAACTCTATAATTAGCAGGTAGATAGGTCCTCGCTCAAGGTCATCTCTTCACTGGGCTTGGAAGTTGACGGCGCACGCAGGTGGCTCCAACGAAGTGTAGGGGATATGCATGTATACAGGACGCCAAGCTTGGCCACACATACACACCAGTGAACTCCTTAACAGGGGAGTGCCTGGGAGTCATCCATCACCTGATGCCCGCCCGCCGGCAGTTCATCATCCACTGATGATAGCCACAGGCCACCACCGGCATGCCTTCCCAGCCATGGGTCCAAGCCAGGGGAGATCTCCCCTGGTCCAAGCAGACCACACAGGCTAGCTTGCTTACGAAGAGGCGCTTACAGTGGCCCCCGCTGCTAGCATACCATACATACATTCCGTACCGTAGTGCACGTCGTCAGTCCGTACGAACGAGTGGCTTGTCCTATCCTCTTTGCATACACCGGGTACGTGATGCACACTGCTGGTACGGATGCATGCATGCAGCGTCGTCCCCATGCATGCCTTTACGGGTACAAGCAGCCCTATATCAGAGACACCGGCACACCACACACATCACTGAACTGCTGACTGTGTGCGCTCCCCCCACGCAGGTAGCTTCAGAGGATGGTCTTCACGTTTTTTCCCTGTTTCCGGAAGCGGTCAGGGAGGCGGCCCGTCGGCATTGTCCGGGTGCTGCCACGGAGCCACGTGACGGTGTGGCAAGGCTAATGAGGGGTGATCTTGTTGCCGACCACTGCTACCGGCGGAACGACAGATCCTTCACAGACTGCGAGTGAGTGTTTGTCCGTGCCACGTGCTTGATTGGATACATAAGCTCTTCAGCTCAGTGCAATAGGGTAGTGGAAGGACTGTGCAGTTCCTGGCATCGATGTACATGTTGGCAAGCATACATGTGTTCCAAGTTCGCTGATGAGGCCTGCACGCACCTGTATTGTGGTACAGCGCTCACGCTGTCGGGATGTTGTCATTAATGCTGTACAGATGATGTGAAATAAAACCAATGATACTGTATGCGGTATATATGCATCGTTTGGTCTTCGGGTGAGCTTCAGCGGCTCGTACTTCATGCCACGCACGTTGCACGCCAACGGCACATGCGGTGCATTCGTGCAGGAACCGTGTGCAGCTTTCACAGAACCAAAGCCTGGACTTGCTATCTCAGGTGAGCATGCGCAGCCATCAGCAGATAGAACAGGTACAGGCGTGCGCAAGCGGCGTGCTGCTGGCAGCTCGTAGCACACTTACCGTACCGTATTATGCGGCTACCGGTAGTTGCTTTTGTTGCATTGGCGGTGTCCCGCCTTACTTACTTGCACAGTCGGCATTGATCTGCAAAACGTGTGTGACTGTACGGCACATGCCACCCATTTTCCTGAGTGCCAACACTTTCTCCGGGTTCACGGTATGGTACTTCCTGGTTGAAGATGGGCGTGCGCGCTCTGGGCCTGAACGCGGGCCTGTACGACGCGCGGACATGGGATGGCTCCAACGACCCCACCAGCGGACTGTCTGGAGCTGCAACATGCTTCAACGGGCCGCAGAGTGCGTGAGCACAACATGCACATGAGCCATGCATCTTACAACAACGCTCCATCACGGCACTTCCTGACTGCTCGCTGTGCTGTAAACCACACCACGATCCGCTGCTGGCTCCCTGCCTCCCTGCGCGATGGTGTGGCTTGGTCGGTTCTGTTAACACACGTGATGGCACACGGCACACAGACTGTTGTGTACGTTATACAACAGCCTCTAATTCAGAAGTAAGCCCTTGCTAACCGACCCCAGCTAGCCAGCTTTCATGCAACATTGCATACCCTGCCTGTGCCCTTCCAACCCCAGGCTACCTGCTGTCGTGGGCGGACGTGCTGCCCGACCTGGACTGGACGGTGGCGGACGTGGAGGACAGGGAGTGGGCCAAGCCGCAAACGTACGTGCGCCTACGGCACTGTCCGCTGCGGAGCACTGAAGACCTGCACGCCTGTCAGCATACATGCTTGCCTGTGCTGCCATGGTGTTTTTAACGAGCCGTTAGGCGTACACGTAGCGCGGGTTGCTGCTGCGCGCAATACGCTTGGCCTTACCTGTTGTGCTGCCGTTGTGCGACCCCGCTGCGCACAAGGTTCTGCACTTCATTGCGTTCGCAGGGTTCTGCTCCCGGCGTACGGTAGCCGTGTGGACTGCCTCATGCGGCTGACAATAAAGGTGGATGACTACTATAGTGGAAAGGAGAACAGTGACCTGGTGTACTGGGTGGTGTTCAGGTGCGCGCGTATGCATGGGTGGGACCGCCGGGCGTGTGCCTGCTCTGCATGCAGTCTGCACCACGACCACGCGCACCAGTTGAACGTGCACGCTGCATGAAGCATGCTTAGGTACATCTTCTGTGATGGAGAAGAAATTTATGCACGTCTGGGCTGCCATTTGTGACAACTATGCTAGGCCACTATGCAAGTGCCTCCAGGCGGCTGCCCCTCGAACTCTCAGTGCTGGCGTCAAGCACGAAGCAAAAGTTCCAATGCGACTCCGGCTTCCGCAGGATGCTGGACAGCAGGCTAGGCTGGTACAGCGCCCAGGAGGGCCACGAGGTGGCCGTGTACGAGATGTCCCTGGAACGGGGGGATGGAACACCCACAGGGAGAACGCGTCAGTACATTCCCAAGCTGTGGGGCCGTACGGCAGGGCGGGATGAGGCTGTGGCGGTGCCGATCGTGCCGGCGGGCCTGGAGGACGGTGCGTTCTTCTTGGTGCGCACTGTGCACGCCTCATTCGTGAACTCAAAAGGGAGCGGGGTGTGCATGTGACTGTTCGGCTGCTTCGGCAACGGTGCCCCGCAGGCTCCAACCCTGTGGCCCACCTGTGCATCCGCTTCGACGAAGCCACGGTGGACACCGAGGCGCAGGAGGCGCAGGCCGCCTTTTGCGTATCCCCCTCCGCGCAGTGCAGCTGCCTGCCCGACAGGTTGACTGAGGTCAATGGAGTGCCGCAGCCAGGGCCCCCCCCTCGCCCGCCGTCGCCCCGCCCCCGCTCCCCCCGGCCCCCCTCACCTCGTCCTCCCTTCCGCCGCCCGCCATCGCCAAGGCCCCCCTCCCCCCCCAGATTTTCGCCAACCCCACCACTGGGAGGATCATGCCGAAATTATGCTGGGTACAGGCTGTACAGCGACGCGGTCATCCACGATGCAGACAGTGACATCCGCAGGGTATCCTCTGCAGACACGGCGGCAGTGGCGGCCGCATGCAGCGCCAACCCCTGGTGCACGGGGTGGAACACCCAGGGGTGGCTTAAGCACACCTTCACGTTGTATAGAGGCGCCATCGGCGAGTGTGCGTACTGGAAGTCGGCGGCGAGCCTGGACGTTACAGGTATACATTCGTGCCCTAGATAGCTGGCCCTTGTTCGTTGGGCAGCTACCTCGATATTGCTGTTAACCGACAGATTGCCGGACAAGGGCATATCGCTTGCATCCACAGCTGATTTAGCACCTCACTCTTACAATGCGTCCACGTGCTGTCTCCGCCGTGTACTTCCCATTTTTGCTCAGCTGAAATTGAACGTGATCGTGGCTGGTGCGTGGTGCCGCTCTGTTGCCCGTGCCCACAGCTGCAGGCTTGGCCTCGTCCTCCTCCGCCACCCGTTACTACGTGCAAATCGGCACCGGCACGAGCAAGGTGCGTGTCAGTCTCGGGTGGCGGTCATTCATCAAGGGACGTCCCTTGTTTATGTTGTGCGCCATCTCGCAACGCCGGCGAGAATGAGTCCTTGTGGCAGCGTGCGTGCTGGACCTGTAGTGGCGCGTGCTGCTGTGATGCAGTTGCCTGCTTGTGCGTGGGTGGGATGAGCCATGCATGTCGTGGTTGCAAGGCAGGCCGCCCATTCCGCCATGCGTTTCCAAGGCGAACTTAGGCACTTGTGCACCAGCTGCTGAGTCAGCACACACCCGTACATGCCTAGTGCATGGACATGCGCACATAAGCGCAGATAGCCAGCACCGTACCCAATAGGCTTGACATGCTGTAGCTTGTCGGCCTCAGCGCACTCTGCACACTGTAATAACAGGCACCAGGCAGGGGTTTCGGTCTTAAGCTGCTGGGACGCATGCACCAGATATTTCGGTACGGTTGCCAGATGAGTGGCCTTGCTTGGACAGCAGAATACTAAGCGGCGTACAACGAGTGATTAATTATATGGCCTCCTGGTTCATGCATGGCACGTACCTGGCACCCCATTGTTCACCCCCTGCCCCCTGCTGCCCATGTGTCTGCCCCCAGGCCGGCTGCGTGGACATCAACGGCAACCAGCAGACGGCGGGCATGGCGCTGTGGCAGTGGCTGTGCAACGGCACGCCCGCACAGCTGTTGATCCTACAGTCGGCAGGTGGGGCCACGCGGGGGTATGGCTGGGTGTGGGCCGGGGACAGGGGCGGAGGACAGCGGCCATGTGCAAGCATGCAGTCATTTCACCCTGCCTGTGCTTCGGAGATAACGATATTGAAAGAAGCTGCGCCGGCACGCTGCTGCTGCCGGCCAAGTTCAGTGGACTTGATCGATATTGCATGCTCGTTCTGCACGCCCCAGGTGGCGGCTACTTTACGCTTAAGGCCACTGGCGGCCTGTGCGTGGAGGTGGCGGGGGGCAGCACTGCCGCGGGGGCCTCCCTCGTGCTGGCCACGTGCCGAGCCAGCAGCAACAGCAACCAGCAGTTCTTCGCCGTGGCACAGGGCGCAGCTTTCCCGGATGGCACCGTGTCACTGCGGCCCCGCCACGCGCCTGGCATGTGTGTTGGCGTGGCGGGGGGCAGCACCAGCGACGGCGCCAAGCTGGTACTAGGGGTGTGCAGTAGCGGCGAGAGTACAAGCAGCAGCAGAGCGGCGCAGGCTTTCCTGGTACAGCAGGCGTGAGGGCGCACAACAGCATCGGTAATGCTCGCTTGTGTAATTTGCGGGAGCGTACTAGAACACGTACGCTTGGGAACCGCGTTGCTATCTTGCTTCTTGCTTGGCGTGCATGCTATGATGTGGATTAGCATATACACGTGCACAGTGGAGAGCACCTCGGTGGGTGTGCCTGATCGGGTGCAAGGGAGTCTCCTTGGTGTCTCGTATGTGAACTGGCCAGTTGTGGGCGCGCGATTAATATCAAATGAGTAACCTTGACTGTGTTGGAAGCCATAGGGTCCGTTGTACTGCTGGTGAGAGGAACCTCTCAGCTGGAAACGGTTGGAAGGCCTGCGTACGCATGCATGCAGGTGCCATTTCGAGACATGATGACGCTCTTGTGTACCCATCCAGTTACGCGAACGAAGCGAGTTTGCTTTGCCATGTTTCAGGAGGCGGATACCGGTACTGATAGCCGGAGTGGTCAGCAAGTCTCTCTTCATTTGCGTGCTGGCTAGAAGGCCCCACTGAGGATCAGTCACCCCTGGTCACCCTCATGGAGCTGGGTTCAAGTGGGTTGCAGCAACGGCGTGCAGCATAGGGGCGTGCAAGTGTGTCAGACCACAGCGCTGGCTACCTGACGTTCCATTCAACGTGCCACTGCACGACGGCACGCATGAGTTCTTCTAAATTGTGCCGTACCTGCACTGCGTTGCGCACTTGTGCAGTATCAGGGCGTGACAGCTGCCTTCCACCTGAGTGATGACCCTGATTAGATCCCTGGGTGCAGAGTAGCGGGCGTTTGGAACCTAGGCGTGCCATGCATGGGCTTGGGCGCGGTTGGCGCAGCGCACTCCTGGCTTCGGGTGGTGGACGGCCGGCTTCGTTGCACCTGGCTGGAGGGCGGAGGCCCCCAACATACGGTAGGGTGATGCAAGGGCGGACACTGGCGGCAGAGCGCAGACCACAGGCCCCGCTCCGTCGGTACACCGAGTAGACCGACGCTGTCTGCGGCTTCCAGGCCGCCCGACCATACAAACAAGCACGGCATGCATATCCTAGGATGTATGTATGTCGCTCTTCGCCTGGAATCGCACAAAAACGCTTTTCTAGATTGTCCTGGTAAGTGGTCCACAAGCACTGAACCAGTGTGAAGAGCCCTTTGCGAGACAGACCAAGCATGCTATGTAGTCCTAGGCTCAGCATCACGGCGCTGTTCAGACAAGTCGTGCCTCGGTTTGTTTTCCACGCCAATGCTTCTAAAAGTGAAGCAACCAGGCCTTTGGGACATCCGGGCGTTGAAAAGTGCTAGGTTCGACGGTCCATCAGAACGGACCAGAAGGGACCGGTGTCATGCACCCCTTTACGGACGACCCGTCAACCCCCACACGTTGAGGCCGTGTATCACATGCGAATGAGCTCTCATAAAGCCGCCAAACCCATCCAAGCTTCCGTTTTACTCTCTAGCTCCCAAGCAAATGGCCAAATGCTGCCTCATACCCCATCGTCGCTTCCGTCCTCCCCTGCGTCACCCGCCCCGCCACCCTCGCCCCGCCCCAGCCCTTGCCCCTCCTCCCCAGCCCCAGGGCCCATCGCCGCCAGCAGCTCCTCCAAGTACCTCACCACCTCCCTAGTCTGCTCCGTCTCCTCCGGCCGGTCACGCGCCTGCACCAGCGCCACCTCCACCTTCCCCTGCTGCCCGCTGCCCCGTGCTCCACCAGCCACCGCAGCACCACCACCTGGCACCCCGCCAACACGGCGCTCCTGAGCGTGTGCCGCTCCACGGGTGGCTCTCCCACCCGCAGCAAGCACTTAAACATAGCCCGGTCCGCAAAGCACGCCACCGTCCAGTGCGCATTACTAACAAACACCGCGTCCCGGGGCACATCCACGCCCTCCTGCTGCAGCCCCAAAACCCATTCCACCACCGCCTCGCTGCCCTGCATTGACGCATCATGCAGGATGCTGGCAGGCAGCTGCACCCCCCTGTCCTCGAACAGGTGCCGTACTAGCAGCAGATTGCCCCTCTGCGCCGCTGCCTTCAGCGCCTGCGGCCCCAAGGGGCCCCCCGCCTCCGCCAGCACCAGCACTGCACCCCACACCTCCTCCTCCCTTGCGCTCGTGCCCCTAGGCCAGTTGCTGCTCACCTTGCCCGCCACCCCGCGCCTCCACGGCAGCCGCTCCCCAGGGGACCTCCCCTGCTCCTGCTCCTGCCGCTGCCATACAAGCCACGTCAGCAGCTCAAGGTGACCGTGCGCCGCCGCAGTCTCGTACACGGCGGGGCTGGCTTTGCAGCCGGCCTGCAGCAGCCAAGCAACTGCGGGGACGCTGCCCGACTCCACGGCCACATCCAGCAAGCCAGCCCCGGCGGCCCCGCTGCCTCCGCCAGCCACTGCAGCGCTTCCACATGCCCTCGCCTCGCTGCTGCCGTCAGCGCCACCAGCAGCCCACGCTCCCTTGCCCACAGCAGCTTAACCGCACACCCCGACGCAGCTGCGGCCTCCACGAGCGCCAGCCTGCTGTAAGTCTCCCCTGGCGCAGGCACCGCACACCCCGCCACGGCCTCCAGCCACTGTACGACGCCCATGCCCGCCTCCCGCAGGGCCGCTGCCAGCGCGCGGCTAGCAACAAGAGGACACCCCTGCTCACGCAGCCACCGCAAGCGCGCCAGGTCCCCGGTGCCAGCTGCTGCCTCCGCCGTGCACTCGGTGGGGGCGCAGCTTCCAGCAGCTTCCTGCAGCACCCATTGCATCTTGGCCACTGCGTGTGGCGTGAAGGAGACCGCAGCAGCGTGCAGCGCCCCGGCCCACGCCTCGGCCCCCTCCACCCGCCCATGCAGCAGCCCCCACACGGCATGCAGCGCCTCCAAGCTGCAGTGCCCTGCTGCGGCTTCCAGGATATTGCCGTAATCCAGCAGTCCCAGGCAGTGTGTTAGCAGCCAGGGCAGCACGTGCACGTGGCAGCACCGAGCCGCTGCCACTCCGGGACACACTGTGCGCAGTGCCTCGTGGCTAATGAACCGGTAGCGCCCCGTTGGGAGCATCTCGTGGAACAGGGTGGGCTGCAGCAGCGCCCACGCCACCTCCAGGTTAGCCTCACAGCCGCTGGCGGCGGCGGTGGACAGCAGGCCAGGAAGAGGTGCTTAACCGCAGCTGCGGCGGCCGCGGCGATGGCGGGCGATGCGTTGACAGCGGCGGGCGCGGCAGTGTCGTTGGCAGCTGCACTGGCAGCGTTGGCGGCGGCGGCGATGGCATTAGTTGCAGTGGTTGCGGTGGCGGCAGTGGCGGAGCCAGGGCAGGAGCTCTCCTGGGAAAAGCGTCCGTTCAAGTGCGTCGTGAAGCACGCGACTGCATGGGATGGTAGGGGCTCGCCAAGCGTCACGGTGCGGTACTCGGGGCCGCTGAAGTGCTGCGCCGCATCCTTAAGTGCGAGGCTTCCGCTCAGGGGCAGGTCGTTCGCGGGCAGGAGGGATAGGATGTGTAGGCGCAGGTCTTGAGGCAGTTGGGAAGGCGGCGCTGAGCATGTGGGAGGGTTGGTGGTCGCGCCTTGCATGCCCGTGGCTGCCGTGCCCCTTGATTCAAGGGGCACGGCAGCCCTTGATTCGTTGGTTGAACAAGCCGTGGTCGGGTCCGCCATTCTGCAGGCGACTGGAGGGCCTACAGGCAAGGGTTTGGTTCAAGACACGTGCATCAAGGGAGGCCGGCAGGGACGCGTTTGGTACTCCAGTCATGTAGATTGCGTATCGGCATTGCGTATTGCCTCAGCCGTCCAACTGCCCCCCAGCACTGTTTGTGAGAACGTGTGTTGCTTGCCCAGGCCCCCAATACCATGTAGGCCCCCTACCTGCCTGCACGACAGCTAGGGCCCCGGGGCAATTGCTGTAGTAAGTGCGCTCCGAAGGGTTTTGCGCCGTAACCTACACGAAGGCACGCACGGCAGTCGCCTGAAATAGGTCGCCGACAAGTAGGGCCCCCTTCCCAGCCCTGCTGTCATTACGGACGCGGCACTGTGCTGGTGCGAATAGGTCCACCACAATTGTGCCGTACGTGCTGATTCTTCAGTCCAACGTGCCATCTGCATGCACCGCTAGCCTCTCGTGAGGGCCATGCACAGCCTATCTCATCTGCTGCCACCGCTACAGCGGCTGCAGAACAGTTTACCTACCGCCCGAGGCGCCCGCCCACTCAGCAAGGGATGAAGGGAGCTTCCCTTCCACGAGTGTCACTGGCCGCCTGCGAACGCACAGACGTCAAGGGGGGCGTTGGACATTGCACAGGCCTGGGCGGCACTACTGCATAGCCGTGGCTGCCGGCCACCCAGGGCCAGCGTCCTCATACACAGTTGAGATACGGCAGGGGTAGTCAGCCTGCCTTTCAGACGGAACGTGCATACACCCTTGCTCTGCAGCCACGACCTCAGCCAGCCCTGCTGCCAACACCAACACACCCCACCAGACCCCACCAACACACCCCACCGACCTTCCGCCCAAGTCACTCTTGCTGGCCTGCGAGAATGGTCCAGACGCAAGAACCCCTCCAACTGCTAGGTCACCACGCGGACGGGTGTGGGGCCGTTCCCTCCAAAGTGGTAGAGGACGGCCGCATGCGCGAAGCTGTTGATTGGCGCGTGGGCCGTCACCGCTTCCTGGCGATAAGAGTACTGCTGGTAGAGAACTGTCGGAAGCAGCATGGGTGGAAGGAGACAGCGCATACGAGAGGCCGGTCACGGAAAACGTCTGTGCCGAAAGCGTGGGGCAGTTGGGCTTGCGGTCCACTCGACGGCCACGAATAACTAATTCTGGTAGCAAGTCATCATTCGAGACTGTCTTCAGGTAGGGCGTGATGTGCATGGCTCGCGTTTGCATGCACGGTTCTACGGTAGCGGGAAACAAGGTCAACCCGGACAGACCTTTCCTCACCTGGCGAGAGTGTCAATCTACGCACCACCACAGTCGTAAATTTCTTGTCATAGGCGCAGCGAGATTGCCCGCCGCCGATACATACGCTTCAATCACCGTGTCAGCAACACCTGTTGAGCCATGAAGCTTCAAGCCAAACCGCTGCAGCGTGGCCAAGGGCTGCAGGCTCGTCCGCGTCGCTCTGGGGTGCTGTCGGTCCGCGCAATTGCTGAGCGCGTGGAGGTGCCGAACACGCTGAAGGCTGGGGGCAGCTCCTGGAAGCCCAACAGCTGGCGTGAGAAACCAGCACTGCAGCAACCCGATTACCTGGACAAAGCGGAGGTGGCTAAGGCTTGCGAGGTGGGTTGATCAATGCTTCCTTCGGAGGTCCTGGGGTGGTTCTGGGTGCTGGGGGCGTGCACTGTGAGCTGGTTGTGGGTCCATCGCGTTCTAATGTTTTTATCCTCATAGTTTTGCCGGTTTATAGCTGAGTTGTTGGTAGGGTGTTGCAGTCAGCGGGCAACACCTTAGCAAACCCCGCGTGCTACCAGGTAGTCCGTTTGCTGACGCTCCCGCGACCTCCCCAATTGCAGGAGATTGCACGCATGCCTCCTCTCATCTTCGCCGGAGAGTGCCGCACGCTGCAGCAGCGCCTGGCCAAGGCAGCCACCGGCGATGCCTTCGTGCTGTTCGGCGGGGACTGCGCCGAGGCGTTCAGCCAGTTCTCCGCGAACCGCATCCGCGACCTGTACCGCCTGCTGCTCCAGATGAGCATCGTCCTGGCTTTCGGCGGCGGTGTGCCCATCGTCAAGCTGGGCCGTATCGCGGGGCAGTTCGCCAAGCCCCGCTCAGCCCCCACCGAGACCATCAATGGCGTCACACTGCCCGCGTACCGCGGAGACATCATCAACGGCCCCGAGTTCACGGAGGAGGCTCGCCGCTGCGACCCCTGGCGCCTGGTGCGCGCCTACAACCAGTCCGCGGCCACGCTCAACCTGCTGCGCGGCTTCTCGTACGGCGGCTACGCCGGCCTGTCTCGCGTGTCCCAGTGGAACCTCGACTTCATGAAGAACACCCCCGAGGGCCACGCCTACATGGACATCGCCAAGCGCGTGGACGAGGCCATCCAGTTCATGATCGCGTGCGGCATGGACACCAACATGCCCTTCATCCGTGAGACGGAGTTCTACACGTGTCACGAGTGCCTTCTGCTGGATTACGAGGAGGCCCTCACCCGCCTGGACTCCACCTCGGACAACTGGTACGGCTGCTCCGCGCACTTCCTGTGGTGCGGCGAGCGCACCCGCCAGCTGGACCACGCGCACGTGGAGTACATGCGCGGCGTGAACAACCCCATCGGCGTCAAGGTGTCCGACAAGATGGACCCCAACGACATCGTGACCCTCATCGCCATGCTCAACCCGCACAACACGCCCGGCCGCCTGTCCATCATTGTGCGCATGGGGCCGCAGAAGCTGCGCGAGAAGATGCCCGCGCTGATCGGGGCGGTGCAGCGCTCGGGGCAGGTGGTGACGTGGGTGTGCGACCCCATGCACGGCAACACCGAGACGGTGTCGGGCTACAAGACGCGCCGCTACGAGAACATCCGCGCGGAGATTGAGGCCTTCTTCGACGTGCACGAGAAGATGGGCACCGTGCCCGGTGGCGTGCACCTGGAGATGACGGGCGACAACGTGACGGAGTGCATCGGCGGGGGCGCCGGTCAGCGAGGACGACCTCAACTCGCGCTACCACACGCACTGCGACCCGCGCCTCAACGCAGAGCAGTCGCTGGAGATCGCGTTCTACGTGGCGCAGCGCCTGCGGCAACGTGAGTGGGTGGAAGGGGACGAGGGTGGGGTGGGACGGGCGCTGGAGATGCTTTGACCCGGGGTAGAAGGGCGGGGGTGGGGCTGGAAGCAGGATGCCCAAGGGTGTCCGGCAGCAGGCAAAGACGGAATGGCAGACTTGTCAGCTGGACACTGCGCCCCACTATGGCATGTACTGGGATAAAAGGGAGCCTGGTATGGCATTTGGGGGGCCAGATCGCTGTCCTGGGGGCCAAGCGGAACGGGAAGCCGTCAAGCTGGTGTGTGGGTCTTAATGGCGCGGCCTTGACTTGCGGGCTCCAGCGACAGGGTAAACCAGGGCTCGTGCGGCGCAGGTCGGCGGGAACTTGGGTCTGTGATGGAAGCTATGGGCGTGGGCGCCGAGTGGCTGTGCCTGACCAGCTTGCACTCCTGCACTCTCTGTGAAACCCTTTCCATTGTTGTCTCTGCAGGGCGCGAGAAGCTTGTGCAGAAGGAGTCGGCGGCTGCCTCCAACTAAACGGGCGCAGGCGTGGACAGGAGCGTGCAGCTTACCAACCGGACTGGACGGGCGCAGCGGCGTTCAGGGACCACGGTAGCTCCGGGCGGCAACGGGATCTGGCAGTAGTGCCAGGCACCAGAAATGCTGGAGCAGGTCGTGCTGGAAGGGCGCCACAACTATTTACCTGTATTATGTGAGCTAGTGACCAACCTGCGTGCGTGTTGTGCATGTGTGTTGCATCCTGGGTACTGGCCACTCGTGAGCGCAGTGCAAGCTGCGTCGCAGTGCGTTGGCTGTGCCATCAGGGAGAGCCGAGTGGTTACCTACGTTTCGTTGTGTGTGCGTTGAGCGTGATTGGCAGCGTTGCTGTAAGGCATGGCCGCTGACAACGAGTGCGGGGAAGCAACCATATAGCTGCTGGACGAGCGGCACTGCGGGAGAGCCACGCCTCAGCCAGCCAGGCCTCATGCACTGCTGCCAATGCACGCATTGCTCAACGGGGGCGAGAGCGGGCCTGGCGCGCATGCCAAGGTGCTTGCAACGAGGTGCGTGGGTTCGTGTTGCTCAGGGCTTGTGCATTGTGCTTGTAGTAGTAGATACATGAGTTGCGCATCCTACATAATAGCATGTGGGGCCAAATGAAGTTGGGTCTTAGAATGTTAATGGTTGCGGTGGCGAGCATTGCGAGATGGAGTGCAGGGCGTTGCTTGGACGGAGGACTGTGGAGCGGACGCAGGGCTGATGGTGTGTCCGGAGTTTCGAGAGCTTCACGATGGTCGAGGGTGCGCGTGTGCGCAACGCGCGGAGCGACGTTGGTTGCTGAAGGTAAATCGCTTGCTCGCTTATCGCTTCTTACATTGTTGAGAACGTGTGTGGTTAGTGGTGCACGGCGCTTTTACGGGGCGGTAATAAGGCCTTGTGGCCAGGTGCCCTTTGTCGTATGGATGGCGGTACTGTGCTCTTGCACTTACCGTACGCCTGAGTGCTGAGCTCTAGGGCGGCGCGTTGGTGTACTTTGGCTCGTTGCAGCACGTTGCTGTGCGGTCAGCCGATGTGAAGGGGGCCGGAAGCGCCACCTTGTAACCACTTATGTTGACTGCAGCGTCCAAGCAGCAGGAAGAAGGGTGAAGCAGCCACGGGCTTGCTCTCAACCTGCCCAACGAACCCCTGTTGCACGTAAGCCAACGAACCTGAGAGCTTATGCACAGAAATCCATGATGAGGCATACCGAAGTGGAATCGTCAGTGTTCGTTTTGCTTTCCGGGGCCCAATGCAGACGGCTCAAGCGCACGTTTGTGCCTCTGAAAAACGCAACGGCGGCAACGAGCCCACACGCGCAACGTCTGCAGTGCAGCACGCAGAAAGTAGGGTCGTGTAAGTAATCTCGCCGCAAGCGGCCAGGGACCATCGCAGCAGTTTGCAGCCCATCAGGGGCCACCTGCTGAGATGGCGCACAAACACGGCAGGCCAGTGCACCTGGGGCTGTCTGCGGGCGTGGGATCTCTGGTACGTGGGATTTCTGTGCTGCTGCGTGGTAGTTACAGGGCCAGAAAATTTTGGCAGTATTGTCACTGCACGCGCTCAGGGTGATGCTGCAACTCAGATCAAAAGAAAACAGCATGCCGGTACCGCGGCACGGTAACAAGGCATGTCCTCGCAGACCCCTGTCACGACGAGCGAGCAGGAGATAGCTGCAAGCCCTGCGATGGCTGTGTGTCAACCAGGTTGGGCCGGTACGCCCCACCTGCCGGTAACGCGACATGAGACGAGGTTACAACCTGAAGCCACGCACCTTGGCACATCGCAACCAACGCTTACAAGGACATGTAACAAGAAAAAGATGCCCTTTTACAAGCATGCAAGAGGCCAAACACATGTAATCATGTTGTGCAAACGCCCATTCGTTTTCAAGTATTGGATCCGACAGTGGGTACATACCTGATACACCCCACTCGAGTGCCGGCGCACGGTAGCGGCCTTGCTCACACATCTCCACCCGTTGCGCGCTGCCACTGCACCCGTTCGCAGTGCTCCATGCCTTGCACCACCGCCACCATACAACACAACCAATCCTTGCACCTGCTCGTTACCTCGTTCGTTTCATACCGCAATCCCAACCTACCGTACTCCTACCGCCTCACACCCCGCGCCGCGGCCATTCCCCCCACGCCCCTGCCCATCCCCGGCCGCCTTGTCGCCGCCGGGGGCGCATCCTCATCCTCACCCCCGCTTCCACTCCCACTCCCACTCTCGCTCTCGCTCGCCTGCCTCCGCGGCACCGGTCTCCCCGGCTCCCTCCCCCCTGCACCCGCCGGCGGCCCTCCCCTGCCCCTCCCGGGCACCGCCCCCGCGCCACCCCTGCCCACCACGCCCCTCCCACGCCCCGCCGGCGGCGGCCGCGGCGCCGTATCGTCACTCCCGCTGCCATCGTCCCCTTCACTCTCCGAGCCGCTCCCGTCCGATTCCGAGTAGTTAGACGGCCGCCTGCCAGCCGCCGCCGCGCCGCCTCGGCCCCTTCCCGCCGAAGGCGCCACGTACCCCACCCCTCCCCTCCCAGGGGCTGCTCCCCTGCCGCCTCCCAGCGGCCCGCCCCTGCCGCCCACAGGCCCCCTGCCACCCGACGACCGCCCCGCGGAAGACCGCGTAGGCCTCTCCTCCTCACTCTCACTCCCACTCCCACTCGCACTCTCATCGCTGTCAGCTCGCCCCCGTCCCGGCCCAGGCCGCGCCCCCGCACCTGCCCCCGCGCCGGCCCTGCCCCTCCCTGCGGGCGGCCCCACGGCCGGCCGCCCCAGGAAGGACAACCCAGATCCAGTCCCTCTCCCAGGGCCAGCACCAGGGCCCCTGCCCCCGGCCGGCTGCCCCCTCGCCCTCCCTGCCGCCGCCGGCGACGGCCTGCGCGCCGTATCCCCGCTGCCCTCGCTGCCGCTACCCGAACCGCTACCACCGTCGGTGTCCTCATCCTCGTCCGACCCATTCGAGGGCACGGGAGCACCCCCGGGCCGGCGGTACCCGCCCGGCGCCCCCCCTGGCCCCCTGCCCCGCCCTGCGCCCGCACCAGCCGGACCCGCCCCTGGCCTCGTGGCCCCTCTTCCTCCTCCTCGCCCCGGGCTGGCCCTCGCTCCTCCCACCCCAGGTCCCGCCTTCTTTTTGAGAAAGGGCATGGCCCCATTGTCCTCTGGCTCCGACCCGGATCCGGATCCGGATCCGGACCCAGACTCCCGCTCGTCCGAGCCGCTCTCGGACCCCGAGTCCCTCCTGCGGCGCCCGCCTGCCGCGCCTCGGGCGCTGCCTGCTCGCGCAACGCCCCGCGCACCAGCCGCAGCAGCCCCAACCCCACCAGCAGCAGCGCCTACTCCCCTTGCTGACGCACCCGCCCCCGGCCGGCGCGGCCCCGCCTGGCCGTTCGCGCGCTTCCCGCCTCCTCCGAGCCCCGCACCCCCGGCGTCCAGGTTCGATTCCCCTCCCTTGCTGCCGAACCTGCTCTTAATGGCCGCCAGCGGGTTGGTCTTCCACGTGGCGCTCTCTGCCAAGACCACCGCCTTGCCGCCTTTGCCCGCGGCTCCTGCGCCCGGCTTCCCGGCCCTGCCGCCGGCAATCCCGTCGCCCATTTCGACGTCTCCCCTGCCCATGCCCCTCGTCCCGCCCCTGTGTCCGCCGTCCCTGTCTCGCTTCTTCATGCCTACTACACGCCAGCTCACGTAGCCTGCGACACCCAAGACTGCGAGGCCCAGGGGGACAAAGACGCCAATGAGTGCTGAGTCGGCTCGCTTGGTGCTGGCGAGGACGACGGGCGGGCGGGGCGGCGGGAAAGGGGTAAGGGGACGGTCGGGTGGGATGTTGGGGAGGAAGGGTGGGTTGGGAGGGGACGGAGGAGGGCTGGGGGGTGATGGGGGAGGGGAGGAGGGTGGGGTGGCGAGGGCGGGGGAGCTGGGGGCCGCGGGGGCGGTGGGGAGGCGGGAGGACTGCGTGGCGGGGCGGGAGGAGGCGATTGAGAGGCAGGAGGTGGGTGTGGGTTAAGTGATGGTGGACTTGGGGGAACGGGTGTGGGTGAGGGGGGCGGGCTGGGGGGTATGGGGGATAGTGGAAGCTGGGGGAAGTCGGGAGGTGGGGCGGGGAAGCTGGGGGTTGAGGGTGCGTCTGGGATGCCAGGAGGAGGAGCGATTGGGCTGTCTGGGGCAGTTGGGTCGGGCGGGGGTGGTCCTGGAGCATCTGGTGCGGCGGGTGCATCGATTGGCGTTTCGGGTTGGAGGGGAGGAGAGGGTGATGCGGGGCTGTCGGGGGTCTGGGGGCTTGGAGGGGGCGGCGGTGGCGGGGGAGGTGGCGGGGCTGTGGGCTGGTCTGGTACGGCTGGAGATGGCGGCGGAGGAGGTGAGTCGGGAGGTGGTGGCAGGGGCGCCAGGGGTGTTGATGGTGCCTCAGGGCTGGCTGGTGGCGGGGGCGATGGTGGCGGATCGCCAGGGGGAGGGGGCGAGGGTGTCTCTCCGGGTGTGTCTGCACGTGGGGAAGGAGCGGAAGGGCGAAACATATTTTTAGGGCCTGTGAGGACTCGACATGTTTAGGGCCGCTGCAAAAGTACTGGCACCTGTGGCGGTTGTAAGGCTCACCGTCTGGAGGGTATGGCGGGAAAGGTGGGAACGGCGGTCTAGGCGGCCTGGGGGGCTTCGCTTGCTTCTGCAGCAGCGCGCGTCGATGGCGAGGCGCCTCGGCCACTGTGCCTGAGTCTGCGTGCAAGGGGGCGAGCAAGCAGCATAGTGGCGGTGAGCCGGGTATGAAGCTACGCACAGAAGTGCTGAGCGCGCCCCGGTCCAAATGGAAATGCAAGCGCCAAAGGTCCAATGCGCTGTGGGCCACCCTTGCACCGCGTCAGCGTGCAGGGCACGCCGGGGCGTGCACAGCGACGTTGGTGCTGGCCCACGTGTGACACGTATCAGTGCTTCCCAGGCCCAAAACTGCCGTTATCACACCAAAAATGCCGCTCAAAAGCAGAGATTTTGTATCTTGTGTACGCCAGGAAGCGTTCTAGTTCGTCAAGGTACTGCTGCGCTCCAACTTACAGGCGGAGGTCATGGGGGCCGGAGGTGAGCCCAGTTTGGCTGGGGCACGCTGGATCACCTCCCCATTCCCAGTTGCTGCAAAGCGTGGGGGCAACACAATGCACATGGTGTCATTCGTGGTCCTACTCAGGTTGCCTCGATGCGCAGCGGTGCAGCATACTGTGACTTGTGCGTGTTCTGGTGACGGATGACAGGAGGCGACACACACGGAGCAGGCGAGGGTGCACAGTCAGGGTATGGTTGACATGCCAGGACAGTTGGGAATGAAATCGGCTCACCAGCTTCCTGGCTTATTAGCACCAGCGCCCAGAGGAGGCACCCCAAGAAGCTGTGACCGCGACAATCGCGGTTGGACCAGCGCAACAACCCCCTTCGCTGTTGCCGAGAGCCCATTTGCTTCTTAAATTTGCAGCATTATCTGCGATACCGGCTTACGCAAGTCCTCTTTACTGCCCCTCGCGGTTAGTGTACCTACAGTGCTGGAACAGCGGCCATGGAGTGCAGAGCTGGATGAAAGTGGAAGGCAAAATCATGTTACGGACTACAGCAGCTCTACAACATTGCCATGTCTCCATCCGCATGCGCAGCTGCGCTGCATCAGTCTTCGGCTCCCTGAAACCTGAGACAGCGTTTGATGGTGATTAAGAAGTATAATACTCCTTGATTTGCTTGCTAGTGTTGCACATATGCCCTGGGACTGCATGCAGCGGCATGGCGGGCGCCGGGCGGTGCAATTCCTTCCTTTGTGCAAGTCGGAGCTCACAGCCCCGGCTCGCCAGCTGCATGTCCTTCAGGATGATCGCCGTTCCAGTCATTGTCAGCCCTAGTAGACACAAGGGTGCTACCTGCGATTGCCTACTCCGAACATGGCTGCAGGACCTCCCCCTGTGTGGCGGCCGGCACGTTGAGCACGTACTTGTGCGGTGTGTGGGATGTCGGGAATGGGAGACCCTACACCACGTAATACGTGCTAGCAGTGCAAGATGTCTCCAACATGCCGGTACGACGGCATGCTCACCCTCTCACATGAACCAGCACGGCTTGCCAGGAAAGGGGTCAACTGGGGTTGACCATTGGGTGTGGCCCTCCAGGGTAGGCAGGTCGGAGCAGGTGACACGGGTTGGTACTTTGCATTGTTGCTGGCTTGTTACAGTTTACGATACGGTGGGGTGGGCATGCAATCCTTACTGATACGACCACGCTTCCAAGGAAAAAGGGTGAACGTGCGCGGACGACGCCCAGAGGTGGAGGCAGCGTGGCACGAACAGTCGTCACACCAAGCCCTGCACGCGCTCGGCCCTCGCCCTGCCTCGCCCTGCACGCTACCCTGCTTTGCACTGCTGGAAAGCAGTCGGAGAGAAGGCCAGTGATACCCCAGACAAGGGCTATGGCACTTGGTACCATATGGCAAACAACGTCAACTGGTATTTTTTGGCATTGTGTGTTACATTCCAGGTGGTGTGGCCACACGATCCTTACTGGTCCCGACGACACCTATCAGGAATTAATCATGTAGCGTTGCGTTGCTGTTGTACAGCAACAAGAAAACGTCCAACCTTAACAGGACAGGAAGTGTCCCACCATGACTTGAAATCCTGCTCAAAGCAGAGCCCACTGCTAGACCGAAGGCCGTTATAAGCAGCGCACTCAAAGACCACATGATATTCATCCTCAGGCGCACTGGTGACGCTGGTGACGCATCCAGCACAGCAGGACGCGTCGTGCTGTTATGCCACAAAAAGACCAAGATGTCTGAGCTGCATAACGGCAACTGCAGGGACACCTGAACACCACACCCCGTCCCTACACGGGGACCCATAACCATGCGCATCAACGCAACCAGAGCCATTTGCTACCCTACCTGACCACACGTACCCTACCCTGTCGAAGCTTTCGATACGAGAAACCCGCACTCGGTACAGCATGCTGTGGCTCAATGCAGTGCCCAATGCTCTATCAACGAGGTGCCAAACAGCTCCAATCAGGGGGTGCCCAAACAGCAGATGACACAGGCAACGCTGCCCCAGCGCCACTCATCATCTACCAACAGCCAGCAACACAAAGCAACTGTTCATCAGGCCTTAGTGGTTGGCAGATGTCACGAGGTAGTCAACCTAAGAATGTAAAGGGAATCAAGGTAATGTCATCCGCCTGGCGCCTGTTTTTCGTCTGGTTGGTGCCGTCTGCTTGCCGCGCAGGCGCAGCACGATTGTGCCGTCCATCTCGCAATACAGCAGCTTGCATACGCAAGCTTGCAAGGGCATTGCTACAACAAAAAAGCATGCAACGCAGCAAGCAGTGCGCCCGGCTGGCTCAGGCCAGTCCGGGGCAAAGCGGCAGACTGCTCCGGCAGCTGCCCAATCCCCAATGGTTGCCCTTCCTCAGTCCCGCAACGCCCGTCCCCTCCGCGTCAGATAGCGCCCACAGTCCCGAAACAGTGACTCGACACGATCGCTTGTACCACAACCCGCCCGCTTATGGCCATCTCGGCACCCCTGTGGTGCCACACCAGGCCAAGCAGGGTCCTGGCAGGACGGTTGTGTCCCTCCTTTGCACGCCTCTTGCAGCATGCGCTTTATGCCGGCATACGCCTCGAACATACCCGTCCTAGAGCCGCCGCCACATAGCCATTTCAAACCCACGCCGGTAGGGCACCACATGCCCACCTCCTGCATATAGACCCCCTGGTGCGGGGCTTCACACCCCCACTACCGCTACTCTGCCCTAAAACCGCATCTCGTGCGACCCGCGGGCAACGACAATGCCTCAGTGCAGTAAGAGCTGAACCTGCCCGGGAGGACAACTTGCCCACGGGACTTCCCTACTGCAATTGCGCAATGCCGCCGCCACGTTCTACCTCAGTCGTTGCAACCGCTCCAACCCCCGGGGCGTACAGCGGGTTGTGCGTCATGAGCCGCTCCGCCACCTGCCGTGCAACAGGGCCGTGCAGCCTCGCCGCACCCGTGGGTGACAGCCTCTGCGGCGTCATGGGCACGCCGCAGCGCCCAGCGTCCGGAGCCTCGGGCCCCTCATCTCCAGCCAGCAGCCGCTGCAGCTCCGCTGTCAGCGTCTCCTCCCCTGCCCCGCCCTTACCCGCACCAGTGCCCTCTGGTTCGTGCACGTCACCGTAGCCCCCGCTGAGCCGCTTCACCACCACCTCAGTGAGTGGTGGAGAGGACGACCTGGCTGAAGTCCTGCCGTTCCCCCAGGGCCCAACCCTGTGCAGCACGAGGTCTTCTGGCCTGCTGAGCTCGCGCTGAGTACGGGTACTTTTGTCTCCGGCAGACTGAATGGCAGCCGGCTGCTGCTGCTGCTGCTCCGGCGAACACTCCATTTGCGCCGTACTGACGAACGCCGGATTGTCGTACGGCTCATGGTAGGCCGAGCCGTCACCGAGGAGGTAGCTATCGTGCTCGGACCCGTTGTACTGCACCCCCAGCCTCGACGCCATCACAACGCGCGATAGAGGGTGGGAGGCGGTGGCGTAGGGGCTGTTCTGGTTGGGAGTGGTCAGCCCGCTGACGCCGCCCCCGCCGCCGCCCCCGCCGCCGCCGGGCGTGTCGTCGGCATGGTTCGTGTCACCGCCGGCGGAGTGCTGGCTGTGCGCGGGTGTCGCGCCCTGGGTGCGCAGCGTGTGCGCAGGAGGGCAGCATGGGCTCCTGTAGCTCCCGAGGTCCTGTGCGGCCCCATCTCCGGCAGTGCCAGCGGTTGCGTGGGAGAGCGGCGGCAAGGGGGCAGGGGAGCGGAACGGGGACGGCGGCACGGGCGTGGCGCCTGGCGGGCTGGCCACACTGCTCGCAGCGTACGAC